>QRFJ01005160.1:0-160582 GCA_006176705.1 Cocos nucifera
TCAGTTCATATATGGTAATGGATATTCGATGAATCGTCTATCATCGACGGTCATCGAAACCTCCTTTCGATGGATCAGAGCTCTTCTGATTTTCGAACAGCTATAGAATGATTCGATGCATCTAAATCATTTCTATTGCTCTCAAAATCCACAGTGAACACTCTACAGTAATATGGGGCAACCCATCAGAGCTGGAATGCGAACACACTACTCTTGGTGCAGCTTACCTGTGAGATTCAGTTCTTCCTATCTTGAGGTCGCCGATCAATTAGGGTTAAGGTAACTCGTGCAAACCCTAGTCTCTGTCATATGATGTAATCATTCGATTCGAATTCCCATATGAAAATCTAATAGAAACTCTTTTCTAGTTTATTTCACTCTACCATGGCCATGGATTTCTGAACTTGAATTCATGATCATCACTAGGGGCTACTCCTCTACCACCGATGGTAGATTAAGATTCCATCTTGATGCAAATCCAGTTCTACAAATGAACCATGTCATAGCCAACATACACTCAGGGTTCCATACGGCTAGGTAGACGAGTAATAAGCGTGTAGTCAAACTATAACACCTCAAGGTGAAAACTGCCCCCGATGCATCTTGATCTAGGTCAAAGAACCAGACACCACTACTCGGCATTCGAGTCAGTCATTGACGAGAAGGTAGACGTCCCTAATGACTTACTCGAGGTGGTCACGTCAGGTTGCCCTCGTTCTCTAACGATACCTGTACTCTACGCCTCCGGGTGTCTCACACCGTAGACTCAAGACTCATCTATAAGAGAGCGATTGTACACCAACCTTCTGGATACAATCACCATCCTCGTGATGATTTCCTATCGTCAGGAGCTTGACAAGTTATATGTAACTCCATGTCGATCACCTTGAATACATGATATATTCTACCGATGGTATCAGATCTAATCACCTAGTCACCCACTGAAATCCACTATATAACACACTTCATTGTAGTTCCTCAAATCATGCCTAGACGATCTTCATCCATGATCCCACACTTTCAACACGGATTCCCAAATTAGGCAATTGATACAGCCACACAACATACACATCCATGTATACAACCCACAAACCCAATTTCACCTATGATTCTCAAGTTTCCACCACATATCGATCAAATTGCACAACCTAGAGTTTGAGTATTTCCATAAGTCCTGTCATGCCACTCTTCTAAACCACCCACACAAAAACACACAAAGCAGCTGGGCACAAATATACTAACGAACTCCCTTGTCCTGGCCATGGGCTACCAAGCTAAGTCCCATTTTCTAATGGGGCTACGACCGAAACCCAACAACTTTGTAAGTGGGGTCTGCCACATTATCTGCAGGAGTTGACTCTCTTGGACCTCACATAATCTCTTCTCGAGGTAATCGCGGATTGAGTGTATCCGCTGCTCAAATATGCTTGAATTCTTGGTGAGACCATCGGCCTCAACCTTAGCAGGGCTTGGCCGCCATTGTTGATCGCAGTTATAGAGGAATTGGATCTGATGGCATTATACTCCGTTTTCCTGCGAGCAAACTTCTTGTACTAGGAATGCTTCTTCGCAGCCTTCTGATTGCAACGATATATCTGCTTCCATGGGTGGAATCTTGGCTATCACCATTTGCTTGGAACCTCTTCCAGCTAGATTACTCCATCATTTGCACACAAACAGACTCCCAGATGTCGACTTTCGAAATCATCTATATTTCGGACATGAAGTTCGGAGTCTGTTTGTATCCCAGGGACCAAGATACTCCAGTTACCAAAGGATCCAGCATCTATATCCTTAGTCTTCTCAAGTAGGCTTAAGATTACCATTTCACAGAAGTTCCAGTGTTGTTCACCTGATTTGACTGATATCTGCTTGTGACACTCACAGCATGTGGCTTATATCAGGTCGTGTACTATAGGCCATGTGCATTACGATGAGGCTCCCTATTGCACGAAGCATAAAGGATCTTGCTCATGATTTCTATATCTCATCAGGTGTGTTGGCACATCTTCTTGGAAGATGAATACCATGTCTGAATTGGTATTGAATCTCTTCTTTAGAGTTTCCATATAAACCTCTTTAGTACTTTCTCTATTTAAATCTCTGTGAAAGTTCCTAGCATCCTATTCGGTCTATTCTATAGCCTTAATTTCCTAGAATAAAGGATGTCTTCACTAGGTCTTTTCAATGGAAAATCCTTAGACAACCACATCTTGACTGATTGTCAACATGGGAAGTATCATTCTCAATAAGGAGGATGTCATCCACGTACAATACGAGGAAGACAACAGCGCTTCCCACTGACTCTTTTGAAATGATACATGGTTCCTCTACGGTTTTTGATGAAAACAAAACTTTTTTTGTCCACATCATTAAAAACAATGTGTTCAGCTCTGAGATTGCTTGCTTAAGTCCATATATGGACCTTTGCAGCTTGCAAACCTTGTGATCAGCATCACTGATGTGAACCTAAGCGCTGTCCATATAGATATCTTCCTTAAGATATCCATTCAAGAACGTCGTTTTCACATCCATTTGCCATATTTCATAATCGAAATAGGCTGCAACGGCAAGCAATGTGCGGATGGATTTTAGCATAGCCACTGGGAAAAGGTATCCTGATAGTCAATGCCTTCGCGTTGACTATAACCTTTTGCCACTAGTCTAGCCTTGAATGTCTCCACATTCCCATCTGCACCAATCTTTCTCTTGAAGATCCATTTACACCCAATAGGTACTATACCTTCTGGTGGATCTACCAAGGTCCAGACTTGGTTTGAGTGCATCGAGTCAATTTCTGACTGCATTGCCTCTAGCCATTTCTCGGAGTCGATATCTGATATCGCCTCATTGTAGGTTTTGGGATCATCACCATGAGCACCATTACCTACGAGGAACATTTTCTCTACTTCCTCTGAAATAATACCTAAGTATCTTTCAGGGGGATGGAAAACTCTTTCCGATCTACGAGGTGGAGGAGGTAGTGTTCTTATTGGCTCAACCTGATTTGGTTCCAATTGGTCCTTAGCTCGTTGTACTTGTGAGACTTTCTCATCAAGCTTAATCTGCTTTCCAATGCCGCTATCTTGAATAAACTATTTTTCAAGAAAGATGGCATGTCGACTCACAATCACATTGTGGTCTTCTGGAATGTAGAAATAGTATCCTAATGACTCTTTAGGATATCCTATGAATCGAGCTCTGAAGGACCTAAACTCTAACTTGTCCGCTTGTTGTCTTTTGACATGAGCCGGACAACCCCAAATTCTGAGATGACTCAGACTTGGTTTCTTACCGTGCCATATCTCATACGGTGTGGTAGGAACGGTTTTAGAGGGAACCCTATTCAGTAGATAAATTGAAGTTAACAATGAGTGTCCCCAAAGAAAATCAGGGAGGTCTATGAAGCTCATCATGGATCGGACATATCCAATAGAGTCCGATTTCTCCATTCTGAAACCCCGTTGAGTTGAGGTGTTCCTAGTGGAGTCCATTAAGAGACTATGCCATTTTTCCTTGAGATAGTCTAGGAATTCCTCGGCTAAGGTATTCACCTCCTCGATCTGATCGAAGAACCTTAATGGGTTTTTTAGTTTATTTTTCTACTTCATGTCTGAATTCTTTGAACTTTTCAAAAGCTTCAGACTTGTGTCTCATAAGATACACATACCCATACCTAGACAGATCATCGGTAAAGGTAATGAAGTAGACAAAATTGCCTCTAGCCGGCACATCAAATGGGCCGCACACATCAGTATGTACTAGGGCAAGGAGATCTGTGGCCCTCTTCCCCATGTCCTAACAAAAGGGAGTTTAGTCATTTTGCCTTGAAGACAAGATTCACAAGTTGGATATGACTCGAAGTCAATGGACTCAATAGCCCATTTTTCTCCAATTTGTTGATCCTATCTTCTGCTATATGACCTAATCTCAGGTGCCATAGATATCTATCATTTGGACTATCCCTAGGTCGTTTGGCATTCACGTTTTGCTCGATAGTTAGAATAGGTACATCAATATGTAGCTGATAAAGACCATTAATAAGGAAACCATTTGCAATTTTATTTCTTTCATAAAGAATGTTACAATGGTCCTTAAAGAAGGTAATCACATAGCCTTCTAGTGCTAAGCATGAAACAGAAATCAAATTCCTGCTAGCTGCAGGCACATAATAACAGTCTTTCAAAACTAAGTCTAAACCAGATGGTAATCGAAGAGGGTATGTTCCCACGGCTACTGCAGCAACTCTTGCTCCATTACCGATGCGTAGGATCATGTCTCCATCCCTCAGCCTCCTGCTATCCTCAAGACCCTGCATGGAAGTGCACAGATGAGCACTAGAACCAGAGTCAAGCACCCAACTGGATGCAGAAGAAATCCGTAAGGTTAGACTCAATAACGAGCATACCTCCAGAAGGACCTTCCTTCTTGTTCTTCAGGGTGGCCAGGTAAGTAGGGCAGTTCCGCTTCCAATGGCCGTCGCTGTTGCAATGGAAATACTTTCCTTTGACATCGGCCTTTTTCTTCGGCTCTGCCTTCTTCTTCTTTGCTCCTTCCACCTTCTGCTTTTTCACAGACTTCTTTTTCTTTCCATAAGACTTTCTTTTGGAAGAAGTCCGTTCCATAGCAAGAACTGAGCCTTTAGAACCTTTCATAGAAAGCTCAGCGGTGACCAGCATATTCATTAATTCGGCCAAGGAATTTTGAAGTTTATGCATGTGGTAATTCATGATGAATTGCCCATATGCATCAGTCAAGGATTGCAGAATAATATCATTCTGCAGATCCAAGTCTAACTTCACACCGAGCTTCTCAAGCTCTTCCATGTCCTTGATCATCATCAGACAGTGATCTTGGACTGACTGCCCATCACGCATCTTAGCCTTAAAAAGTCATTTCGTGACTTGATACTTGGCTGCGCGACTCTGTTCACCAAACATCTCCTGCAGGTGAGCCAACATTTGGCGAGCAGTCCCGATATCTTCATGTTGGCACTGGAGCTCATCAGACATCGAGCCCAACATGTAATATCTGGCCTTATTATCTTCGTCTATCCATTTTTTCAGAGACGCTCTCTGTTCAGTGGATGGACGGGCTGGTAAGGTGGGAGGGTCCTGGTCCAAAACATGGGTTAACTTCTCGAAAACCCAAAATAATTTTGTAGTTCCTGAGCCAATCTTTATAATTGGGTCCGGTCAGTCTATGTGTGTCCAGGATACGTGCCAATGGGTTGGACGCAGACATTTTTCTGTAGAGAGTCAAAGATTCTAGTTAGATACTGTAATTATGACTTGACCAATTTATTTAGGGAATTTTATTTTTAAATAAATTAGCTCCCACTATTTTCTCGGATCCCTACACTCCCTCTGTAGAGATGCGAAAAATCTCCACGATTAATGATTTCTAGTGGGTGGTGCGGTCTCACCAACTGACTCATCACCTCACCTAACAGTTATTGGTGATGGGTTAGCCAATGAGTGAACAACTCTTGTTCAATGATTCTCTAATCATGGTGCACCCAAACTTGGTCTCTAATTCATGAATCTCACCGTATCCAAAATATTGATCCACTCCTTAGTTAAGTCAGACCCACCATTTGCATAGACTGGGTTCCTAATTGAGTCTCTCACCGTATCCGGAAATATTGAGCCCAACTCATCCTCCAGCCCATAGCATCCAATGCCTAATAGACATGGTTGCATCTTTTTGGTGCAACTGAGCCACTGTATCCAGCCGAGAACAATCAACCCCGGGAAGGGCCCGCACATCTACAATGGTGGAAGACCTCAGACTTAATCTTTTCTTAGGGAGAATTGATTCAGGTCTCATTAAACTAGACTTGGCATAGTCATAACAATTATGACTAACCTAGTGGCATGGGTTAGCTCGGATTATTGACCACCTCAGATCAGAACTGTGTCAACAGATATGGCCAGGTAAGTGAGACCGGTGGAAGGAATATGCCATTAACTCGTACAAGAACGCATTCAGGTCGAGTAGCTTCCAATTAAAAACCAGTCGGTCGTATGTGCCAAACTTACCTTAGACACCAAATTATTGAGTCAGAACCAATTGGGTTAGCCTACAATCCAGACTCTAACCTCTGAGCCTAATTAGGTCTTGCTTGATCGTGACTCGATCTTGACCCAGACTTAATCCTATTAGGCTGGTCAATTTAAGCATTGTTGATCCCATCTAACCAACTCTTGATTCGGTTTGATCAACCGCTTAGACCTAATTGAGCTACCCAAGCCCGAACCCAGTATTATGAATATGTCTTAGATCTGAAATTCTCAATTTTAGACCTAATTAATATTTCATAAACTTAATTCTTTATTAAGTAGGGTTCATAAACAAAATATGCACAATAAATCCTAGGGTTTCAGGATCTAGGGTTTTGCAGAAAGTAAGTTTTGGGTTTCTGATTAAGGACGAACACGCAGCACCCCTACACATCATAAGAACACCCCATCGAATGGGAAGAGAGGGCCTTTAAATCCTTCTTCATTCTTATGACCGGACGGCCAAGAGGAACGCCTTAATCAGGAACATGCAATACTACAAAACAGTTTTAGATCTATATCATATATCTCATATATAAATTAGATCTAATCATGGCATATTTTGCATACATCTCATGTATCGAATCATGCATAGTTTTCAGATCTAAATTATCTCATAATAATCTAAAAAATTAGATTTAAATTGATCTTAATCAAAATAAATTCTAATCTAGATAATTATGTAGAACTATTCTACAACTAGTCTAGACATGCATCAATCATATCTCATATGATGTTTAAAAATTAAATAATTTTTATTTGCTATTTTTTAGATGTTATTATAATAATTATAATATCAAAAAATAGTAAATAAATAGATCTAAAATATGATTTAATCGGAATTAAATTAAAAATATGCAAGACTATTCTATAGAACTATTCTATTCTAGAACTAGTCATGCATATTTTCTAATCTTAGATCCAAATTATTTAATTTTAATTTTTTCTAATTTTAGATCTGATCACATCTCATGTGACATCTAAAATTACTTATTTTTTAATTAAAATAAATTTAAAATTAGATCTAAATAATTTAGAACCTTGGCTCTGATACCAGTTGAAGGAAAATCCTGATTTTTCGGATCCAGGTTCGTTCAGATCTGATCAGATCAAGAGATATATTTCAAAAAAAAATTTCTTTGATCCCAATCAGATCTTGATATGTTTTAGATCTGATTCTTATTATTTTAATAAAATAAAATTAAAAGATAAATTAAATCAAATTTAATTTACCTGATCTGGGTAATCCTATTATCCTGTTGATGATCCTGTTTGCAGCGGAAGGTTCTGGATCTTAGCCACGCAAGTGCCTGGCCTCTACCGATATCCACTCAGGTTGGATCTGAAGATCCTCTTCTTCTCTATCACATCTCCAAAAATTAGATCTGGATCTGATCTGGAGGATCTTCAAAACTCCTTTTGAAGATCAGCAGTCGTCCTTTGCAGCAGCGCAGCCTTCTTGCTTTTGATCGCCTTTCTTTGATCTGAATTGCACCAACCAAGGTCCAAAACTCCTTTTGGACGTGGAGAGCAAGGGGAGAAGAGACTATGGCATGGAGAAGGAGGGGAGAGGCAGCCTTGGGGCGTGGGGTTTCTCAATTGAATTGCATTAGAATCTGAGTTGGGCGCAGGGTCTTATTTATAGACTAAGCGTGATCCAACTCCTCTTCCTCCCAACCAATCACAACCCTTTGTGAAATCAGATCTAAATCTGATTGGTGGAAATAGAGACCCCTGGATTCCTCCTTAGAGGGTACCTAAGACCAGTCAAAGTTGGTTCTTAGAAGAACTCTAATTGGAATCCAAAAAGGAGATGGAGTCCTTGTCCAACAAGGACTCCTAAGGCGCCTCCAACTTGGGCACACGCCTAGGGTGGCGTGCGCCCTTCTCCTTGCCAGGTTCTGGTAGGGGGACAGGCCCCCACCAGCTCTCCAATAGGTGCATGACATGTGGTCAAAAGTCAAAGTGTCAATGGTCAACGTTTGACCAGTCAAAGGTAGACTTTTGACCAAAGTCAAAGAACGAAAAATGGCAGGTGATCCAAAAATGGTAGGTAGTGTCTTACAAATAAGACAACCTTTTCTAACTTGGACAACCTCCTGTCAGACCATATGAAGGCCTCTGTTTGAGCACAAACTCCTTTGGCTCAGACAGGACAACTTATTTATGATAGCAAAAGAAGAACGTTAGGTTCAATCGAGTGCTAGCACGATTTCCTTGAACCTAATTGAATCTCATTCAGATCAATTGAACTAGATCAGTTCAATTGATGATCACCAGATTCAAACCCTTATTTGTGTGACCCAGTTAGGTTCAGTTCTATATGGTAATGGGATATGTCATGATCTCTATCATCGAAACTCCTTTCGATGGATCAGAACTCTTCTGATTCGAACAGCTAGAATGATCGATCATCTAAATCATTCTAATTGCTCCCAAAATCCACCAGTGACACCTAGCAGTATATGGTGGCAACCCATCAGAGCTGAATGCGAACCTCTTGGTGCAGCTACCTGTGTGATTCAGTTCTTTTATCTTGAGCCCCGATCAGATTAGGGTTAAGGTGAACTCGTCAAACCCTAGTCTCTATCATATGATGTAATCATTCGATTCGAGTCCAATGTGAAAATCTAAATAGAAACTCTTTCTATTATTTCACTCTACCATGGCCATGGATTTTTGGACTTGATTCTCATGATCATCATAGGGCTACTCCTCTACCACCGAGGTAGATAGATTCCATCTTGATGCAATCCAGTTCCTACAATGAACATGTCATAGCCAACATACACCTCAGGGTTCCATATGGCTAGGAGACCGAGTAATGGTGTAGTCAAACTATAACACCCTCAAGGTGAACTGCCGATGCATCCTCAGGTCAAAGAACCAGACACACAACTGCAGCATCGAGTCAGTCATTGACGAGAAGGTAGACTCCCTAATGACTACTCGAGGTGGTCACGCTCAGTGCCCTCGTTCTCTAACGAGTATCTGTACTCTCGCTCCAGTGTCTCCACACCGTAGACTCAAGACTCATCTACTAAAGAGAAGCGATTGTACACCAACCTTCCAGATCAATCACCATCCTCGTGATGATCCTATGGTCAGGAGCAATTTATGAGTTAATAATGATTATTCATGTCTTAAATTTTCAACTCTTGAAAATATGAATTATCATTACCATTAACTCAAAGGATGTATCACAGACACTAAATACACATATGTGATAGAAAATAATCCATTTATTGATTTTAGTCAAAATTACAATTTTGCCCCAAGAAGTGTATTACAAGTGTCAGCCAATTCTGGCTTCTAGGGCACATATATCTAACATGTGATACATCCTTTGAGTTAATGGTAATGATAATTCATATTTTCTAGAGTTAAAAATTTAAGATATTAATAATCATTATTAACTCATAAAATGCTTCCGACCATAGGATCATCACGAGGATGGTGATTGATCCGGAAGGTTGGTGTACAATGCTTCTCTTTAGTAGATGAGTCTTGAGTTTACGGTGTGGAGGCACCGAAGCGAGAGGATAGGTACTCATTAGAGAATGAGGGCACTAAGCGTGACCACCTCAAGTAGTCATTAGGAAGTCTACCTTCTCATCAATGACTGACTCGATGTTGTAGTAGTGTGTTTGGTTCATTGACCTGAGATGCATCGGCAGTTCACCTTGAGGGTGTTATAGTTTGACTACACCATTACTCGATCTCCTAGCCATTCAGAACCCTGAGGTGTATGTTGGCCATAGCATGTTCATTGTAGGAACTGGATAGCATCAAGATGGAATCTATCTACCTCGGAGGTAGAAGAGCAGCCCTATGATGATCATGAGAATCAAGTCTAGAAGTCCATGGCCATGGTAGACTGAAATAATAGAAAGAGTTTCTGTTTAGGTTTTCACATTGGGCTTGAATCGAATGATTACATCATATGACAGAGACTAGGATTTGACGAGTTCACCTTAATCCTAATCTAATCGGGGCTCAAGATAGAAGAACTTAATCACACAGGTAGCTACACCAAGAGGTTCGCATTCAGCTCTGATGGGTTGCCACCATATACTGCTAGGTGTCATTGGCGGATTTTGGGAGCAATTAGAATGATTTAGATGATCGATCATTCTAGCTGTTCGAATCAGAAGAGTTCTGATCCATCGAAAGGAGTTTCGATGATGTCGATGATAGAGATCATGACATATTCCATTACCATATAGAACTGAACCTAACTAGGTCACACAAATAAAGGTTTGAATCTGATGATCATCAATTAAAATGATCCAGTTCAATTGATCTGAATGAGATTCAATTAGGTTCAAGAAAATCGTGCTAGCACTCGATTGAACCTAACGTTCTTCTTTTACTATCATAAATAGTTGTCCTGACTGAGCCAAAGGAGTTTGTGCTCGATTAGAGGCCTTCACTTTGTCTGACTGGAGCTTGTCCAAGTCAGAAAAGGTTGTCCTATTTTGTAAGACATTACCTGCCATTTTTGGTCACCTGTCATTTCTCATCCTTTGACTTTGGTCAAAAGTTGAACTTTGACTAGTCAAATGTTGACCATTGATACTTTGACTTTCGTCCATGTGTCATGCACCTATTGGAGGGCTGGTGGAGGTTTGTCCCCTTGCCAAAACTTGGCAAGGAGGAGGGCGCACACCACCCTTGAAATGTGCCCAAGTTGGAGGCGCCCAGGAGTCCCTGTTGGATAGGGACTCCAACTTCTTTTTGGATTCCGATTAGAGTTCTCCTAAGAACCAACTTTGACTGGTCTTAGGCACCCTCTAAGGGAGAATCTAGGGGACTCTATTCCCACTAATCAAATTTAGATCTGATTTCACAAAGAGTTATGATTGGTTGGGAAGAAGAGGAGTTGGATCATGCTTAGTCTATAAATAAGACCCTGCACCCAACTCAAAGAGCATCACAATTCTCCACGCCCCAAGGCTGCTTCTCCTCGCCTCTTCTATGCCAAAGCACCTTCTCCCTCTCCTCTCCACATCTAAAGAGGTTTGGATTCTTGGTTGGTGCAATCTAGATGAGAGAAAGGCGACTGAAAGCTAGAAGGCTGCGCTGCTGCAAAGGATGACTGCTGATCTTCAAAAGAAGTTTTGATGATCCTTCAGATCAGATCTAGATCTAATTTTTGGAGACATGATAGAGAAGAAGAGAATCTCTAGATCCAACCCGAGTGGATACTGATAGAGGCCAGGCACTTTCATGGCTAGATCCAGAACCTTTCGCTGCTCACAGGATCATCATCAGGTAATAAGATTACCCACTTCAAGGTAAATTAAATTAAATTTAATTTATCTAATTTTATTTTAATTATTAAAATATTAAAAATTATATCTAAAATATCTAAGATCTGATCCAGATCAAAGAGAAAAAATTTTGAAATATATCTCTTGATCTGATCAGATCTGAACGAACCTGGCCCGAAAAATCAGGATTTTCCTTCAACTCCAACCCATAAAAATCTTCTTAGGCTAACCCAGTCTGAATGCACTCATCCAAATCTATGAGGGTGTTCTCACTGAATTCAAAAATGTGATGCCCTTCGAATTACCCAAGCGATTGCCGCTAAGAAGAGAAATTGATCATCGGATTGATTTGGTGCAGGGAGCACATCCACCAGCTCAAACACCATATAGGATGGCCCCACCTAAACTCCACAAGCTGAGGAGATAGGTAATGGAGTTGGTGGATAGCGGGTTCATCCGACCTTCGAAGAGTCCATATGGAGCACCAATACTGAACCATCAATGGAGGATGCTACTCTGAGCTCGGTGATGAACTTTTTCAGCCACATGGCTTTCTTTGCTGCATCTGATGCTGCCATGTACTCTACTTCGCAAATAGAGTCAACCACTGTATACTGCTTGAAACTTTTTCAGCAGATGGCTCTACCATTTAGAGCATATATCTCAACATACTTTTACTATCATCATGGTCATATTGAAAGCCGGAGTCTATAAATCTCACAAGCTTTAGATCTGACATACCATAAACCAACCATTGGTTTTTAGTATTTCTCAAATACTTAAGGATGGTTTTAACCACCTTTCAGTGATTTTCACTAGGGTTAGACTAGTATCTACTCACCACTCTTAGTGAGTATGCTACATCTGATCTCATACATATCATTGTATACATAATAGACCCCACTATTGAAGCATTTAGAATTCTACTCATACACTCTCTCTTTCTTCAGGAGTTGTCGAACAATCCTTCTTAGAGAAAAAAATTTCTTGGCCTATCGAAAGATAGCCTTTTTTAGAATTCTCCATGCTGAACCTCTTCAGCATCATTTCTATGTACGCAGACTGGGACATACCAAGCTTCATTTTAGATCTATCCCTATAGATCTTCATCCCTAGGATGTAGGATGCTTCATCCAAATCCTTCATGGAGAATTATGATGACAACCTAACTTTTATTCCTTATAGTGCGGGGTTATCATTCCCGATTAAGAGAATGTCATCTACGTACAAAATAAGGAATACCACTGCTAGACCATTTGCCCATTTGTAAATGCAGGATTCTTCTCCATTCTTAACGAAGCCATACGTTTTGATCACTTTATCAAAATGCATATTCCAACTTCGAGATGCTAGCTTCAATCCATAAATGGATCTCTAAAGCTTGCACACATTGGACTCATCTATGGATGTGAATCCTTCAGGTTGTATCATATACACCTCTTCAGTCAGCTCTCCACTTTGGAAAGCTATCTTCACATCCATCTGCCAGATCTCATAGTCCAAATGGACAGCAATGTTAAGCATGATCCAAATGGACTTGAGCATTGCCACAGGGAAGAACGTCTTGTCATAGTCAATACCATAATATTGACGATACCCCTTGGCAACCAGACGGGCTTTATAGATCTCCATATTTTCATCTGCACCCCTCTTTCTTCTGAAGACCCATTTACACCCAATGGGTTTAACCCCTTCATGTGGGTCAACTAATGTCCATACATCATTGACCTTCATGAAATTCATTTCGAATCTCATGACTTCTAGCCATTTCTTAGAGTCGAATCTCTACATCGCATCCATATAAGTGATCGAGTCCTCATCATTCTCATCGAGTTCAATGGGATCACCATCCTGGATAAAGAATCTATAGTATCCATCTAGATGGCATAGTACTCTATCGGATTGCCTTAATAATGTAGGTTCACTAGTCTTCGAATCTGATCTGATCAAATCTGACTTAGGTTCAACATTCTATGTCAAATTTTTTACCTATTGAAATTCATCAAGTTCCACCTTAGAGGCAACAGTTCCTTCACCAAGGAACTTCTTTTCCAAAAAGATTGTCCTAAGGCTGACGAACACCTTTTATTCATCAGTATGGTAGAAATAGTATCCTTTGATCTCTTTTGGGTATCCTATAAATGTACACCTATCAGACCTAGGTCCAAGTTTGTCTGTAATAAACTATTTGACATAAGCCGGGCACCCCCAAATCCTAAGGTGTGAAAGTGCTGGCATACGCCCTATAGATATCTCATATAGAGTTTTAACTACAGACTTACCTAGAATCCTATTTAATAGATAACAAGCCGATTCGAGTGCATATCCCTAGAAGGATATTGACAAGCTGGCAAATTCTATCATGGATCGGACCATGTCTAACAAAGTTTGATTCCTCCTTTCAGACACACCATTATGCTGTGGTATTCTAGGAAGAGTCCATTAGGAGAGAATTCCATTCTCCCCTAGATATGTGAGAAACTCACTAGAAAGGTATTCTCCTCCTCGATCAGATCGAAGAGTTTTAATACTCTTCCCAGTTTATATTTCTACTTCACATCGGAATCATTTGAATATTTCAAAAGAATCCGACTTATGTTTCATCAGATAGACATATCCATATCTGGATAGATCATCTATGAAAGTGATAAAGTAGACATATCCACCTCGAGCACTTATGCTCATTGATCCACATACATCAGTATGTACTAGACCTAAGAGCTCATTGACTCTCTCACCTTTTTCAGTAAAAGGTGACTTGGTCATTTTACCAAGAAGACAGAACTCATAGATTGAAAGTGATTCACAATCATTGACTTCAAGGATTTCCTCTTGAGTCAATCCATTTATCCTGTTCTTATTTATATGACCTAGCCTACAGTGCCATAAGTAGATATCTGATACACTATCTAATCTAGGGTGGTAGCCAGTAGAATAGACTACATTAACAGGTTGTGATAACATATTTACATCATTATTCAATTATCCATAGAAAATAGTAACACCATTCACAATGACATTACAAACTCATTTCTTTATTAAAATTTCAAAATTGTTCATGGCCAAAAGACCTACAAAAATAATATTTAAAAAGAAACTAGAATAGAAATGACAATCACTAAGAATAATGGTATGAGATTCAAATACAAGTTTCAAAATTTCTAAAGCTAGAACTGAAACTGGTCTTCCATCTCCAACGTTTAGGAATCTCTCATCTTGCTCAAATATTCTACTGACCTATAACCCGTGCAATAAATTACACATATGGTAAGGGCTATCGATATCCAATACCCAGTCAGTAATATCATAAATAGAGAAATTGCAAGAAGTTATCATATAAATATCTTGTCCAGCAATAACTTGCTTCTTTCTCTGCCTATTCAAATTTAGGAAGGCAATGTACTGAGGATAGTTCCTCTTTCTGTGCCCCCGCTTCTTATAAAAAAAGCATTCATCTTGATTCTTATCGAGCTTGATCTTTCTGGTCTAGCCTTGCACTGATGTCCTAGTCTGAACTTGCACCTTGTTTATTTTCTTCTTCTTATTCTTCTTTCCTTTCCTAAAGGGTCAAGAACTAGAAGACGAACCTCCTACTAAGTTCACCGACTCTTTATGGAGCTAGTGATCCTTCTTAAAGTTCTGAAATAACTCCAGTAAGCTATGGTAGTTTACTTCAGGCTTTGTCATTCTGTAATGAGTAAAAAAAGGGAGATAGGACTTTGGCAGCGAGTTCAGTATTGCATCTTTTCCAAATTATTCATATAAGGGAAAGCCGAGTTTGCTCAAGCACTCTATCAGCTCGATCATATACAGTACATGATCAGTGATAGAGACTCCATCCTACATTCTAGCATTGAAGATGGCGCAACTAGTCTTGTGCCTCTCAATGTCATTAGGTGTGCCAAAAGAATCCTCCAACACTTGGAGCATTTCATTTGGTTGAGCTATCTCAAACCTATTTTGATTTGGTCAAATAAGATCTTTTAACTAAATAAAATCAAGATTAAACCAATCCAATTAAATAAGACCCTAACCCATTTAAATACTTAATTAAATTAGATTAAATTATATTTAATTTTAATTTATTTTCTAATCAAATTAGAAAATTGGGTTAATCTGAGTCCTAGTTAGACTAAGACTAGTTCTTCCTTACACTTGGCTTACCCAATAAACCAATTGGACTTGATCCAATCAAGCCCAAACCAAATCTAATTAAATTATATTTAATTAAACTTAATCTCAGTCTATTGGTTTAATCAAATTAAGATAGTCAGTAATCCAATTGCTAATCGATCCTCCTGCAATACTTGCACTAGGTTAAATACCAATCGTATTGATTGTTTAACCTTAGAATGATTCTTAATTATTGATCACCATCCGATTAGATCGTAAGCTCTAATGTGTGTGACCTCATAGGTCCGAACCTAAGTCGACAGTATAGGAATAAATTTTTATACCAATCAAAGTGACCATTTAGCAATGATATCCGACGGTCGGATAGGTCAAAGGTGTAGAACACCATCCTTAGAACCCATGTGGATATAGTTTTCATATAATTCATCTCCTTGACCACAATGTTTGTAGGACACCTCAGAGTTCAACTGTCAACTCTGATCAAGTTATCCACATTGTATTTCAAAATATCAAATCCATCTAATGGATTATCTTAGCCAAGATTTTGCTATATTGAAATACAGTAATACATTCTTCTCCAACTCTTGGATTGGTCAATTTCATCTTGATCACACTCTGACTTCGCAAGTCCTTGACTATGCCCAAAAGCCTTCTATTGCATAATTAGAAATTTAGTTAGTCCAATACCAAAGCACTTTGAGTTGCTTGCAAGTCACAAGGTGATCTCAGATCTAACTGATACTTATACCTATGTCCCATCAAGGATATTATCGACAGCAGAATGCTCTGAAGTTGGTCACGTTCAATGATGATGTATCCATGCATCTCACCTGTATGCCATACCAGTATCTCCACACACTTTGGTTAAGAGGACAACCAACCTATATGGCATATAGCAACCTATGCTCGATAGATGCTGTTGTCCTAATTAACAGCTTATCATTTGATCGTGAACAAATTTAAGGACTAATCGATAAATCCTCTCATTATCGAAACTAAATAGTCCTAAGAACTTCATCACAATAATAGAGTTCATTAGAAGATGTAAACTTATAATGAAAAAGATGTCAAAATATTTTTATTAATTAATAAATTAATTATAATTATAAAATAGCTCAACCATCAATAAGTTGATGATTGCCTTTGGAATATAATTTCCAATAAGGATATTGGTCCTCCTGCATTCCTTCACTCTGAACTCATGTCACATCTCCACCGGTGAAGCTACCTCTGCCTGATGCTCTACCTAAAATCAAAGTCCATCTGATGTCATAGAAGTCGATTCTATATCCGAGTCTCTTGAGGCCAACCACCTAATGCTACATTGCTGGGCCTACCGCTGCCCCTTCGAACCCTCCACACTCCACGAACCTCTTTAAAGTTATCCCGGATACCATCGTAACCTACAGGCACCTTCGAAATCCAAGAGCTCGTCCAGCACTTCCGAATCTAGTGATTGAATCCTAGATAATTCCACCTTAGTGCTTTTCTACTTCTACCCCTACACCAGCCATCACTTCAGTTGCACCCAAAGGAACTATAGCTCAAATCCTATCCTGGGCTCAGATCCATCTATGTCATCCCGAGGATCCTGAGACTCCCTAGCTATCCTTGAGACCTTCTTCTGGTCTCCCTGAGATGCCTCTTGATACTCTCTACTAAGATACCTCCCTCGACTGTTGCACCATCAAGCCTCTCTCAGCCCCTGTGCCTCTAGAAAAGTACTACTATAGCACTCTAGCACTCCCTACCTCATCTCAATGCTACCTCCTCATAGGTATCTAAGTCCTCTCTTGCTGTACGTAACCCATCCTCCACCTAAACCATGACTCTCTCTAGTGCTCCTGCAGAAGAAACCTGAACCAAGGTCAGCCATCCAACCCTGACCTATTGGACCTTCATAGATCAACCATCTCCATCACCCCGAAGGCTCTGCAAATCCATGCTTTGGTCGAACTGCTAAATATATCCCTAACTACTTACCACCATCCTGCCACCAAAGGACATAGCCGCATCTTTAGCCTTCCTTCGATCATTATCCCTTAGAAAATCTTTCTCCATCTGTTAAACAGCCCCACACTATCCATCTTCTTAGAGAATCCAGTGCTCTCTATTGAGATACCTCTCTCGACTGCTGCACTGCTAAGCTTCTCTCAGCCTTGCATCTCCAAAAAAGTGCTATAGCAGCAGTCTAATACTTCCTGCCTTGTCTACCATCATACACCTCAGCCTTTCCACCAAGATCGATCAGCAAATCATGCACCCAAACCTTCCACCGTAGAAAAAATCTCTTTTGTTAATCCTCTCGGCCTCCACCTTCAACTTGTTGCTCCCAATTGGCCAAACCACAGCAATAATAAAGATAGATCTGAGACATACCGTAGAATACTTGTGTAGATTTTTGATTTTATCCTGTATGACTTCTCCTTCTCTTCCACGCACCATCAGGCTCTGATATCGATTATTATGATCCATAGTACTGCTCTGATACCAAATGTTGGTGCATTATCCTAGCATCATCTAGTTCTAATACCATGTTGCGAAAGCCCCTAATCTTTAGTGTAGATATGGAGAGACTTTCATTCTCTAAGGGCAACATACCATAGATCCAACACCTAGATCTATGCTGGGGCACCTTCCTCCTAGGGCTTGAGGGAGGTGCTCCCTTCCTCTAGGGCTTCTTCAAGAACCCTGGGATGGCGACACTAGAGAAAAGAAAGAAGAGAAATTTAGAGAGAAAAGATCTATATTTACTACTTCAATGAAAATCCTAATACAACCTATGTATTTATACATAGCCATTAGGCCCGACCAAAAACTTTTCTGACTAACCTAAAACACGAAAGCACTCACCGAGCCCATGTACACCCATGTCTCCCATGCTCTCATCCCTTAGATTTAAACCCAATTCATACATGAGTTAGCCCCCTTAAGATCTCTCAAACCAGGTCTTAAGATCCTTAGGATAAGTCCCTATCCTAGTTTCAAATAGAACTCACATGTAACTCTAACCGCACACTGAGCCAACTCAGTCTCAGCACTAAACCAGCTAATTTGAGACTGGACCGACTCAGTTTCAGACTGAACGGATCAGTTGCATATTATGCCTGTAGTCTAGAACGTGCATCTTTTTGTTTGGCCTATCCACTAAGACTTAGTCGATCTAGTTTCAGAATGAGCCGGCTAACCTACAAAAATGACCTTCTCTGCAATCTTCATGCCTTAACTTTGCTTTCTTTCTCCATCTTATATCTCTGATCTCCAAAGCATCAACCAAGCCCCTCAAGATCCCTAACACTTAGACCTCAAGCTCATGGAGGGCTAAACACTACCTCCACCCTAGGAAACTCCAATCTTAGCCTTAAGACCATACCTGTCCTAGTCTCCTAGAACTAATACCCTGACTCCTCCATGTGGCCTCTCAAGGCTTGGGAGCGCCACCAATCCTCATAGATTTGATGTTGATAAGATCTAAAATTTAAATTAGATTTGAATATAATTAGATTAGTTTATTTTCTTGTAGCCAAGTATTTAGATTGTATAGATCACTATGGCTGTCCAGTCATAAGAGAAAAAAAGCTTCATAGCTTTCTTAACCTATTCAATAGGATTCTCTTATGGCATGTAAGGGTGCCGCTATGATTATTTTCCATGAAGAAGAAATGCGAAAGGAAGAAAACTTTTCTGCAAAACCCTAGATTTATGAAATCCTAGGTTTTATTGTATATGATACAAAAGTTGCATGAAAAGATGAATCTAATCATTGAAAATAAAATATGGAACCATGAATAAGTTTACATAATACCTAAAGATGATTTATGATTGATTTTATTGAGAAATTATAAAAATATTCAAAACTGAAACTCTGCAATAGTTACTAACATGCCTGAGCAAGCCAGCTCGAGTATGAATTGAGTAGATTTGATTCCTAAGTGAGATGGCCTGAATATGATCCGAGCTAGCCCATGGATCTAGCATGCATACTCGACTTTCTAGCATGCTTGAGCAAGCCGGTCTGAATATGATCCGAGCTGACTTAAGGTTCAAAATTGAATATTTTAATTTTAAATTAATGTAAAAAGACTTTATAAAATTGAAATCATTTCAAAGTGTTAGGATTTGATGCCTCAAATTTGATCCATAGTAAGAAAAAAATTAGTTTTCAGCATAGCAATTAGGCTAGCTCTGATATGCAGTCGAGCCAGCTCAGATTGAGATCGAGCCAGCTCAAACTACAGTCAAGCTGGCTCTCTCAAGTAGACAGATAGTAGAAGTTTGGACGAGATGCAGTCAAGCCAACTCAACCTCTGATCGAGCCGGCTTGATGGAGGCGAATAGAACATGACGGTATTTTTTCTATTTGAACTCGAATTATGATTAATCCAAGGAGTCTACGGGAGTTGTGCATGAACCACAGGATCCAATAGCCATGGAGGGTTGCGGTCATGATCTAAAGGTCAAAAAATATTTTAAAACTCCATCAAGGACATGTTTGACTCATATTAGGAGAACAAGCTCTGTTAGGACTTCTATGAACTGCAAAGAAGAGAATTCTCATCCTATTTAAAGGATCGAGATGCTGTGGAGCAGAAAAGATGACATGTGTGGCATGAGAGACACGTAGAGAGGCTCAGACAGCCATTGAAAGAAGCTTGGTAGAGCATCGAGTACGTGTAGCCCGTGATAGAGAAATAATAGGTACATAGCATCTGGTGAGGAGGTTGTGAGGATAGAGCATCTTGTAGCTTCTGTAGATCTTCTTGGGATTCTAAGAGAGTTTTTATGAGGATAGCTTCTAGTTGAGAGAGATTTATATATGGTGAGTTAAGAGTGGATATTCTCCTCTTGTACCTATTTTTCTCTTTCATAGTGAAGCTTTGTATGCCCCATGGAGGTGAGCCTTTAGATTGATCCATGTATTCGATTATTTTTTATTTTATTTTTTTTTATCATAATAATTTAGTACTAGATCCTTAACAAGCGGTATCAAAGTAGTCGATATCCCAATAGTTTGATATCAGAGTGAGTTGATATCGCAATAATTGATATCAGAGCTAGATAGTAGCAGAGCACAGATTGTAGTAGTAGATAGAGATTGAAGAATATGAAGAAGATAAGCACAATCAAGATGGAGATCAACAGGTTTGATGGGAAGGATAATTTTTTCTTATGGCAAGCAAGGATAAAAGATGTCCTTATCCAATATGGGTTAATCGATGCTCTCTTGTATAACAAGATACCAGCCATCATAGAGGTAAAAGATTGAAAGTGGATCTAGATGTAGGCAGTGAGTACGATCTGCTTGTCCTAATGGATGATGTGGTGATCATGTACTTGGCGAGACTTTTCTCACGGTGTTGTGGTTGAAGCTCGAGGAGTTATACATGGTGAAGTCGCTCACCAACATGCTATTTCTTTGGAGGTAGTTCTACCAGCTATGAATGGATGAAGGCCAGAGCATGCGGGAGTATCTATCCAACTTTCAAAAGATCCTCACCAACCTCCTCAGCATTGGTGAAAAAGTTGAGGAGAAGATCAGGGCGTTGGTCTTGCTAGCATCACTCCTCCCTTCATGTGAGTTCTTGGTGACTACTCTTCTAGTAGAAAAGAGCACCATCAAGATGAACGAGATCACTGCAATGATACTCTAGAATGAGGTTCTCAAGAGGAAGAACCCAGCTTCGAGCTCAGATGATGGTAGCTCAGCTTTGACGATTTTTGAAGGACCAGAAGATAATAGATGGAGCGATAGAGAATCGTGAGGAGGATGATCCAAGTCCAAGATGAGGGATCCTAGCAAGATCAGATGTTACAGGTGTGATGAGTAGAGGCATCGAGTCAAGGATTGTCCACAACTCAAGGATTGGATGAGGGCTACTACAGCGACGGCCAATAGCGAGTCAGAGGATGATGTCCTAGAGATATCTGATGAGGTATCTAGTTCTTTCCAATAGTAAATTTTAGATTCTGTATGCACATATCATATTTATTGCAAAGAGGAGCAGTTTGACTTTCTAGAGAATAGTGAGGGCACTGCTTATCTGCCAGATGGATCGAGCTGTGCGATTAAAGGCATCGGGATGGTCAGCTGAAAGACACATGATGGTGCAGTGAGGAGATTAGTGAAGGTCTGATACATACCCAATTTTAGATATAATCTTATCTCACTAAGCAGATTAGATTCAAACGGCTATAGGTGGGTAGCTAGTGATGAAATCCTGAAGGTCATGCACGATAGTAGGATGATATTGAAGAAAATGAAGAAGATAAGAGGACATTACTATCTGGCAAAAAGCCTAGTGCAAGGTGGAGCTTTAGGAGTCAAAGGAAGCCCACTGCTAGGTGGAGCTCCAGGTGGAGATGGATCAGACATGAGATGGAAGACTCAGGAGGATGAGAGAAGACATCGTAGAGTGATGTTCCTATTGCCACAGAAAAATTTTTTGAGTAGGTTTTTGATCAAAGTGAACACAGTCCATGATAGAGGTAGGATTAAGTGGCCTAGCTCGACTCCCATGTTTGCCTATCCATGATCAGCAGACGTGCCTTAGGGCATGGGGGTGAGATGGATCACAAGCTCTTAAAGTTAGATGGAGATCGAATGTCGAGTCGAGGTAGAGATTGTTAGGATTTGATGCCTCGAATTTGATCCACAGTAAGAAGAGAATTAGCTTTCAGTACAACAGCAGGACCGGCTCTGATACACAGTCGAGTTGGCTTGGATTGAGATCAAGCCAGCTCAAACCACAGTCAAGCGGCTCTCTCAGATAGATAGATAGTAGAAGTTCGAGCAAGACACAGTCAGGCTAGCTCGACCCCTGATCGAGCTAGCTCGACGGAGGCGAATAGAACACCATGGAATTTTTCTATTTGAACTCGGATTATGATTAATCCAAGGGGTCTATGGGAGTTGCGCATGGACCACAGGATCTAGTGGCCATGGAGGGTTATGGTCATGATCTAAAGGTGGAAAAATATTTCAAGACTATATCAAGGACATGTTCGACTCATATTAGGAGAACGAGTCCTATTAGGACTCCTGTGAACTATTGAGAAGAGGATTCTTATCCTATTTAAAGAGTTGAGATATTGTGGAGCAAAAAAGATGGTGAGAGAGGCAAGTAGAGAGACTCAGACAGCCGTCAAGAGAAGCTTAGCAGAACGCCAAGTTTGTGCAGCCCACGAGAGAGAGAAGCAATAGGTGCATAGCATCCATTGAGGAGGCTGTAAGGGCAGAGCATCTTGTAGCTTCTGTGGGTCTTCTTAAAATTCTGAGAGAGCTTTTATAACGATAGCTTCTAGTTGAGAGAGATTTATATACGGTGAGTTGAGAGTGGATGTTCTTCTTTTGTACTTATTTTTCTCTTTCATAGTGAAGCTTTGCATGCCCCATGGAGGCGATCCTTTAGGCCGATCCACGTACTTGATTATTTTCTTATTTTATTTTTTTCTTCTTTCTGCTATAATAATTTGATACTAGATTCTTAACAAACGGTATCAAAGTAGCTGATATCTCAATAGTTTGGTATCAGAGTGAGTTGATACCACAACACAAAGTTCATAAAACTAATTAAGAATTATTTTATGAAACCAAGAGATCTAGATTGGAGAATCAAAGATCTAAAGGCCATGTTCATAAACCTTGGGTTTATGGGATTAGCTTTGATCAAGATCTACTAATAGGATTAGACCTTGGGGTAGAAATTATATAAATGATGGGTTAAGTAATTGATCAAATATAATTAATAATTAATTTAGATTAGATTAATTCTTCTCTTGATCAATTCTCAAAAGTTATAGTTGATCAAATCCATGTTTCTACCAAATGGATCTTAATTATGGCTTAGTAGCTGAGCTTGAATTATTAGGCGGATCAAATCAAAACTAATTAATCGGATAGTGTCTAAGATAAGTTTAGCAGTTTAGATCGGTGGTTCTTAATTGGGAGCTACTCATACTGATGAGTGTTTGACGAATTAATGGCATATCCCCTCCATCGATCTTACTGACTTGGCCATCTTGGTAAATTATGTTTTGATTAGATCACTTAATAAATTCAAGCTAATCCATATCACTAAGGTTGATCAGTGTGACTTATCTAGGTGCTAATGAACTAGATAAGTCCTCTTTAAGACTTGGTGAAGTCAGTGGGAGGATTATTGAATCTATTTGATTTTCTCTCTTCTCTTCTCTTCTCTTTTAAATAATTAATTAAATTTTCTAAATTATTAGGTTCATAAAATAAAATTGTTATAGGAATAACAAGATCATAACCTTTCATTAAGTTGAATGATAATGGATCCATTAGTTTGATGATCGTTGGAGGTCCAAAGACCTGGTGCTCATCTACTATTGGAATTATCATTCATAATATAATAACTCAGTAGCTCTCTTCGATGGATGGTTGGATTGATCGACCAAAGTTGGGCCTAATCATTTATTTGTTAGATGCTCTTAGTTGATCGTGTTAATGGTTGGACCTAGCCAGACCTTGCAGAGAAGACCAAAGTCAACTGAAAAAGCTCCTAGTGCAAAATAAATTACTAGAAGTTATTTGAAAAAATAATTGATTAAGAACCTACCTACTGATGCACATGGGTAGGTCAGCCAAAGTCAAGCTTGTGTGTAGTTGGTGTAGATTCTAGTACCTGCTAAAGAATTAATATAATTCTTTGAATTAGAGATAAAGGCCACCAATTCATATAAAATAGTGAGAGAATCTTTAGACTAAAGTTTATATCTTTAGGATTAAATGATTCATATACTAATAAGACCCTTGTTTTCTTTTCAGATATGGCCAATTTTTTATCTCTCTGATCATTATTAGATAATGAAAAATTATCGGGATCCAACTTTGATAGATAGTATCGAAAGCTCAAGATTATCTTGGGGCATGAGCGGATCCTTTATATAATAACGGATTCAGCACCTAAGGAGCCCGCACCGAACATGCATGGTACGATCGAAGATATTTATCAGAAGTGGCTTAATGATCGAATCACTGTTCGCTGCTTTATGTGGGTGGCTATGAGCGATAAATTCAGCCATAAGTTTGAGAATGCTCAGCCTGAGGATATGTTGCAAATATTATAAAAATCCTTTGGTACTCTAGATGATGTTGAGAGGCATAAGACTCGTTATGCCATTTTCAACACCAGGATGGAGGGAGATTCGATCACAGACCATGTACTATCCATGATTAAGATGATCGAGCACCTATGAAACTTGGGTTTTTCTTGCAATAATAGCTTAGAAAAGATGCGATACTGAATTCATTGCTAATGTCATATCTCCTTTTTCTCAATCATTACATAATAATGAAGCCTACAATAAACTATCATGGTTTATTAGGATTGCTATAGACTTTTGAGAAGGATCACTAGCTTCAGAAAGAGACAGTAAATTTAGTAGGAGGGACTTCTTCCGGTTATCAACCCTTTGGTAAAAAAAAGAAAAATAAGAAGAAGAAGAATAAAAATGTGCAAAGTGTTATGACATCTCAGCCTAGTCAGACCAAGATGTCCAAGTCCGACCAAAGCCAGGCAGAGTGCTTTTACATAAGAAGCATGGGCACTAGAAGAGGAGTTGTTCTCTATACATTGCCTCACTAGATCCAAACAGGCTGAATAAAAGAAAGAAGCAAGCTATTGCTCGACAAGATACTTATATGATAATCCCTTATAATTTTTTTATTTGTGAATCTACTACCTAGGTATTGGATACTGATAGCCATTTAATATATGCAATTTGTTACAAAAACTTTAGGTCAGTAGGAGATTTGGAGACAATGAGAGATTTCTGAATATTGGAGATGGAAGATCAATTCCAGTTCTAACTTTAGGAATCATCAAGCTCATATTCAAGTCAAATATCATTGTTCTTAGTGATTGTTATTTTTGTTCTAGTTTCTTATTGAATGTTATTTCATTAGCCAATTGGCCTTGAATGGTTTTGAGTTTTTTAATAAAAAAATCATTGTGATGCCATTATAAATGGTATTACTGTGATGCATGGATAAATGAATAATGGTATTTACGTATTATCACAATCTGATAGTGTAGTGTATACGTCCAGCAAACATTCTAGAATAAATAATATCTCAGATATCTATCTTTGGCACTGTAGGCTAGATCATAGTAACAAAAATAGGATAAACAGGTTAGCACAAGAGAGTATCCTCGAAATTAGTGATTGTGAATCATTATCAACCTATGAGTCGTATTGCTTGAAAAAATGACTAAGTCAATTTTTACTGAAAAAGATGAGTGAGCCAATAAGCTCTAAAACTCATACATACTGATGTATGTAGACTTATGAATACCAATACTAGAGGTAGATATGACTACTTCATTACATTCACAAATGACCTATCGAGGTATGCATATGTCTATCTTATGAAATATAAGTCTGAGTTATTTGAAATGGTCAAGTGATTCCATACTGAAGTAGAGAAATAAACTAATAAAAATATTAAAATCATTTGATCAGATTGAGAAGGTGAATATCTTACTAGTGAGTTTATGATATATCTAGAAGAGAATGAAATTCTCTTCCAATGGATCCCTCCTGGTACACCATAGCTCAATGGTGTATCTAAAAAAGAGGATCAAACCATATTGGATATGGTTCGATCCATGATAGACTTTGCAAGTCTGTCAATCTCTTTTTGGGGATATGTGCTAGAGTTAGCTTGTTACTTGTTGAATAGAGTTTCGAGTAAGTCTGTAAGTAAGACACCATATGAGATATGGACAGGATGTAAGTTGGTACTCTGACACCTTAGGATCTAAAATTGTCCAACTTATGTCAAGCATTAAAAAATAGATAAGCTTAGACATAGATCTGATAGATGTCTATTTATTGAATATCTAAAAGAGACAAAAGGATATTACTTCTACCAAGCTGAACAATAAAAGTTGTTCGTCAGCAATAGAGGAACCTTTTTGGAAAAAAAGTTTCTTGAGGAATGAACTAGTGCTTCTAAGATTGAACTTAAGAAAGTTCGACAGGTAGAAGAACCGATATCAGTGACTGAAGCTGAACTGGATTTGATAAGATCAAACCTGAAACCTAATGTAAAGCTATCCTTAAGGTGATCTGGTAGAGTATCGTATCAACCAGATAGATACTATGATTTCTCGATCTGAAATGGTGTTCCTATTAAGCTCGATGAGAACAATGAGGATCCGATCATTTATATGCTATCATATCTGATTTTGAGTATCGTATCTAATCATTTATATGAGAACAACTAGATAGAGTATCGTATCTGATTTTGAGAAATGACTAAGAGCCATGAGATCAAAAATGTGAAGGGAAAATCCTGATTTCTCGAACCAGGTACGTTCAGATCTGATCGGATCAAGAGATATATTTCAAAATTTTTTTTCTTTGATCTGAATTAGATCTAAAATATTTTAGATCTAATCTTTATTATTTTAATAATTAAAATAAATTTAGATAAATTAAATTAAATTAAATTTATCTTGATGTAGGATAATCCTATTACCCGTTGACGATCCTGTAAGCAGTGGAAGATTCTAGATCTAGTCATGCAAGTGCCTAGCCTCTATCGGTATCTACTCAAGCTGGATCTGGAGATCCTCTTCTTCTCAGTCATATCTCCAAAAATTAGATCTGAATCTAATTTGAAGAATCTTCAAAATAACTTTTGAAGATCAGCAGTTGTCCTTTGCAGCAGCGCAGCCTTCTAGCTTTCTATCGCCTTTCTCTTGCCTCGATTGCACCAACTTAGATCCCAAACTCCTTTGGGCGTGGAGAGGAGAGGGAGAGGGAGATGATGGACTTGGCATGGAGGAGGAGAGGAGAGGCAGCCTTGGGGCATGGGAATTTTCAATGCTTTTTGAGTTGGGCGCAGGGTCTTATTTATAGACTATGCGTGATCCAACTCCTCTTCTTCCCAACCAATCACAACCCTTTGTAAAATTAGATCTAAATCTGATTGATGAGAATAGAATTCCTTGGATTCCTCCTTAGATGGCACCTAAGATCAGTCAAACTTGATTCTTAGAAGAAGTCTAATCGAAATCCAAAAAGGAGATGGAGTCCCTATCCAATAGGGACTCCTGGGTGACTCCAGCTTGGGCACATGCCAAGGGTGGCGTGCGCCCTCCTCCTTGCTAGGTTCTGATAAAAAGACAAGCCCCCACCAGCTCTCCAATAGGTGTGCGACACGTGGACAAAAGTCAAAGTGTCAATGGTCAACATTTGACCAGTTAAAGGTCAACTTTTGACCAAAGTCAAAGGACGAGAAATGGCAGATGACCAAAAATGGCAGGTATTGTCTTACAAAATAAGACAACCCTTTTCTGATCTGAACAGTCTCTAGTCAGACCAAGTGAAGGCCTCTGATCGAGCACAAACTTCTTTGGCTCAGTCAGGATAACTATTTATGATAGTAAAAGAAGAACGTTAGATTCAATCGAGTGCTAGCACGATTTCCTTGAACCTAATTGAATCTCATTCAGATCAATTGAACTGGATCAGTTCAATTGATGATCACTAGATTCAAACCCTTATTTGTGTGACCTAGTTAGGTTCAGCTCTATATGGTAATAGGATGTGTCATGATCTCTATCATCGACATCATCGAAACTCCTTTCGATGGATCAGAACTCTTCTGATTCAAACAGTTAGAATGATCAATCATCTAAATCATTCTAATTGCTCCCAAAATCCACTTGTGACACCTAGCAGTATATGGTGGCAACCCATCAGAGCTGAATGTGAATCTCTTGGTGCAGCTACTTATGTGATTAAGTTCTTCTATCTTGAGTCCCGATCAGATTAGGATTAAGGTGAACTCGTCAAACCCTAGTCTCTGTCATATGATGTAATCATTCGATTCAAGTCCGATGTGAAAACCTAAATAGAAACTCTTTCTATTATTTCACTCTGCCATGGCCATGGGCTTCTGAACTTGATTCTCATGATCATCATAGGACTGCTCCTCTACCATCAAGGTAGATAGATTCCATCTTGATGCAATCCAGTTCCTACAATGAACATGCTATAGCCAATATACACCTCAGGATTCCATATGACTAGGAGACCGAGTTATGGTGTAGTCAAACAATAACACCCTCATGGTGAACTGCCGATGCACCTCAGTCAAAGAACCAAACACACCACTGCAGCATCCAGTCAGTCATTGATGAGAAGGTAGACTTCCTAATGACTACTCGAGGTGATCATGCTCAGTGCCCTCGTTCTCTAATGAGTACCTATACTCTCGCTCCGATGTCTCCATACCATAGACTTAAGATTCATCTATTAAAGAGAAGCGATTGTACACCAACCTTCCGGATCAATCACCATCCTCGTGATGATCCTATGGTTGGGAACATTTTATGAGTTAATAATGATTATTCATGTCTTAAATTTTCAACTCTTGAAAATATGAATTATCATTACTATTAACTCAAAGGATGTATCACAGATACTAAATACACATACGTGATAGAAAATAACCCATTTTATTGATTTTAGTCAAAATTATAAATTTGCCCCTAGAAGTGTATTACAAGTGTCAGCCAATTCTAGCTTCTAAGGCACATATATCTAATAATCTCCCATTTATCCTAAAGCCAATTGGCTACAAGTCTAAGTCCCATCTTCTCAAGGTGGGCTTCGATCTTCTGCTGGCCCAATGGCTTTGTAAGTGGGTCTGCCACATTGTCTGTGGAGTCAACTCTCTTGACCTCGACGTAACCCTTCTCGAGGTAATCGTGGATGAGGTGGTATCGCCGCTCAATGTGCTTGAATTTTTGGTGAGACCTCAACTCCTTAGCAAGGGCTATGGTGCCATTGTTGTCATAGTATAGAGGAATGGCATCTGATGGCATTACTCTGATTTCTGCAGCAAACTTCTTATACCAGAATGCTTCCTTCGCAGCCTCTGATGCAGCGATATATTCTGCTTCCATGGTGAAATCTGCTATCACGATTTGCTTGAAACTCTTCCAGCTGACAGCACCACCATTGCACACAAACAGACTCCCAGATGTCGACTTTCGATCATCTACATCGGACATGAAATCCGAGTCTGTGTATCCCTGGACTTGGAGTTCTCCATTACCAAAGACCAACATCATATCCTTAGTTCTTCTCAAGTACTTAAGGATACATTTCACAGAAGTCCAGTGTTCTTCACCTAGGATTTGACTGATATCTGCTTGTGACACTCACAGCATGGGCTATATCAGGTCGTGTACATAGCATGGCATACATGAGGCTCCCTATTGCAGAAGCATAAGGGATCTTGCTCATGCATTCTATTTCCTCAGGTGTGCTAGGGCACATCTTCTTGGAAAGATGAATACCATGTCTGAAGGGTATTAATCCCCTCTTAGAGTTTTCCATACTAAACCTCTTTAGTACTTCCTCTATGTACATCTTCTGTGAAAGTCCTAGCATCCTATTCGGTCTATCCCTATAGACCTTAATTCCTAGAATAAAGGATGCTTCACCTAGGTCTTTCATGGAGAATTCCTTGGACAACCATATTTTGACTGTCGTCAACATGGGAATATCATTCTCCAATAAGGAGGATGTCATCCACGTACAATACGAGGAAGACAACAGCGCTCCCACTGACCTTTTTGAAGACACACGGTTCCTCTTCATTTTTGATGAAACCAAACTTTTTGATCACATCATTGAAATGAGTGTTCCAGCTCCGAGATGCTTGCTTAAGTCCATATATGGACCTTTGCAGCTTGCAAACCTTGTGATCAGTATCACTGGATGTGAAACCTAGCGGCTGTTCCATATAGATATCTTCCTCAAGATATCCATTTAAGAATATCATTTTCACGTCCATTTGCCATATTTCATAATCGAAATAGGCTGCAACGGCAAGCAATGTGCGGATGGATTTTAGCATAGCCACTGGAAAAAGGTATCCTGATAGTCAATGCCTTCGCATTGACTATAACCTTTTGCCACTAGTCTAGCCTTGAATGTCTCCACATTTCCATCTGCACCAATCTTTCTCTTGAAGATCCATTTACACCCAATAGGTACTATACCTTCTGGTGGATCTACCAAGGTCCAGACTTGGTTTGAGTGCATCGAGTCAATTTCTGACTGCATTGCCTCTAGCCATTTCTCGGAGTCGATATCTGATATCGCCTCATTGTAGGTTTTGGGATCATCACCATGAGCACCATTACCTATGAGGAACATTTTCTCTACTTTCCTCTGAAATAATACCTAAGTATCTTTCAGGGGGATGGAAAACTCTTTTCGATCTACGAGGTGGAGGAGGTAGTGTTCTTATTGGCTCAACCTGATTTGGTTCCAATTGGTCCTTAGCTCATTGTACTTGTGAGACTTTCTCATCAAGCTTAATCTGCTTTCCAATGCCGCTATCTTGAATAAACTATTTTTCAAGAAAGATGGCATGTCGACTCACAATCACATTGTGGTCTTCTGGAATGTAGAAATAGTATCCTAATGACTCTTTAGGATATCCTATGAATCGAGCTCTAAAGGACCTAAACTCTAACTTGTCCGCTTGTTGTCTTTTGACATGAGCCGGACAACCCCAAATTCTGAGATGACTCAGACTTGGTTTCTTACCGTGCCATATCTCATACGGTGTGGTAGGAACGGTTTTAGAGGGAACCCTATTCAGTAGATAAATTGAAGTTAACAATGAATGTCCCCAAAGAAAATTAGGAAGGTCTGTGAAGCTCATCATGGATCGGACCATATCCAATAGAGTCCGATTTCTCCATTCTGAAACTCCCGTTGAGTTGAGGTGTTCCTGGTGGAGTCCATTGAGAGACTATGCCATTTTTCTTAAGATAGTCTAGGAATTTTTGGCTAAGGTATTCACCTCCTCGATCTGATCGAAGAACCTTAATGGATTTTTCAGTTTATTTTTCTACTTCATGTCTGAATTCTTTGAACTTTTCAAAAGCTTCAGACTTGTGTCTCATAAGATACACATACCCATACCTAGATAGATCATCGATAAAGGTAATGAAGTAGATAAAATTGCCTCTAGCCGGCACATCAAATGGGCCGCACACATCAGTATGTACTAGGGCAAGGAGATCTGTGGCCCTTTCCCCATGTCCAACAAAAGGGAGTTTAGTCATTTTGCCTTGAAGACAAGATTCACAAGTTGGATATGACTCGAAAGTCAATGGACTCAATAGCCCATTTTTCTCCAATTTGTTGATCCTATCTTCTGCTATATGACCTAATCTCAGGTGCCATAGATATCTATCATTTGGACTATCCCTAGGTCGTTTGGCATTCACGTTTTGCTCGATAGTTAGAACAGATACATCAATATGTAGCTGATAAAGACCGTTAATAAGGAAACCATTTGCAATTTTATTTCTTTCATAAAGAATGTTACAATGGTCCTTAAAGAAGGTAATCACATAGCCTTCTAGTGCTAAGCATGAAACAGAAATCAAATTTCCTGCTAGCTGCAGGCACATAATAACAGTCTTTCAAAACTAAGTCTAAACCAGATGGTAATCGAAGAGGGTATGTTCCCACCGTCCACTGCAGCAACTCTTGCTCCATTACCGATGCATAGGATCATGTCTCCATCCCTCAGCCTCCTGCTATCCTCAAGACCCTGCATGGAAGTGCACAGATGAGCACTAGAACCAGAGTCAAGCACCCAACTGGATGCAGAAGAAATCATAAGGTTAGACTCAATAACGAGCATACCTCCAGAAGGACCTTCCTTCTTGTTCTTCAGGATGGCCAGGTAAGTAGGACAGTTCCGCTTCCAATGGCCGTCGCTGTTGTAATGAAAATACTTTTCTTTAACAGCGCTCTTCTTCTTTGGCTCTGCCTTCTTCTTGTTTGCTCCTTCCACCTTCTGCTTTTTTACAGACTTCTTTTTCTTTTTAGAAGACTTTCTTTTGGAAGAAGTCTGTTCTATAGCAAGAACTGAGCCTTTAGAACCTTTCATAGAAAGCTCAGCGATGACCAGCATGTTCATTAATTCGACCAAGGAATTTTAAAGTTTATGCATATGGAAATTCATGATGAATTGCCCATATGCATCAGTTAAGGATTGCAGAATAATATCATTCTACAGATCCAAGTTTAACTTCATACCAAGCTTCTCAAGCTCTTCCAAGTCCTTGATCATCATCAGACAGTGATCTTAGACTGACTGCCCATCATCCTCTTCCCTGGATTGCACCAACATAGATCCTAAACTCCTTTGGGCGTGGAGAGGAGAGGGAGAAGATGGACTTGGCATGGAGGAGGAGAGGAGAGGCAGCCTTGGGGCATGGAAATTTTCAATGCATTTTGAGTTGGGCGCAAGGTCTTTTTTATAGACTATCTGTGATCCAACTCCTCTTCTTCCCAACCAATCACAATCCTTTATGAAATTAGATCTAAATTTGATTGGTGGGAATAGAGTCCCTCGAATTCCTCCTTAGATGGCACCTAAGACCAGTCAAACTTGGTTCTTAGGAGAAATCTAATCGAAATCCAAAAAGAAGATGGAGTTCCTGTCCAATAGGGACTCCTGGGTGCCTCCAGCTTAGGCACATGCCAAGGGTGGCATGCACCCTCCTCCTTGTCAGGTTCTAGTAGGGGGACAAGCCTCCACTAGCTCTCCAATAGGTGCGTGACACATGGACAGAAGTCAAAGTGTGAATGGTCAATATTTGACCAGTCAAAGGTGAACTTTTAACCAAAGTCAAAGGATGAGAAATGGAAGGTGACCAAAAATGGTAGGTATTATCTTACAAAATAAGACAATCTTTTTCTAATCTAAACAGTCTCCAATCAGACCAAGTGAAGACCTCTGATCGAGTATAAACTCCTTTGGCTCAGTTAGGACAACTATTTATGATAGTAAAATAGGAACATTAGATTCAATCGAGTGCTAGTACGATTTTTTTGAACCTAATTAAATCCCATTCAGATCAATTAAACTCGATCAGTTCGATTGATGATCACCAGATTCAAACCCTTATTTGTGTGACCCAGTTAGATTCAGTTCTGTATGGTAATAGGATATGTCATGATCTCTATCATTGACATCATCGAAACTCCTTTCGATGGATCAAAACTCTTCTGATTCAAACAGCTAGAATGATCGATCATGATTCAGTTCTGTATGGTAATAGGATATGTCATGATCTCTATCATTGACATCATCAAAACTCTTTTCGATAGATCAGAACTCTTCTGATTCAAACAGCTAGAATGATCGATCATCTAAATCATTCTAATTGCTCCCAAAATCCACCTATGACATCTAGCAGTATATGGTGGCAACCCATCAGAGCTGAATGCGAACCTCTTGGTGTAGCTACCTATGTAATTAAGTTCTTCTATCTTGAGCCCCGATCAGATTAGGATTAAGGTGAACTCGTCAAACCCTAGTCTCTGTTATGATGTAATCATTCGATTCAAGTTCGATATGAAAACCTAAATAGAAACTCTTTCTATTATTTCACTCTGCCATGGCCATGGGCTTCTGGACTTGATTCTCATGATCATCATAGGGCTGCTCCTCTACCACCGAGGTAGATAGATTTCATCTTGATGCAATCCAATTTCTACAATGAACATGCTATAGCCAACATACACCTCAGGATTCCATATGTCTAGGAGATTGAGTTATGGTGTAGTCAAACTATAACACCCTCATGATGAACTATTGATGCACCTCAGATCAAAGAACCAGACACACCACTGCAACATCGAGTCAGTCATTGATGAGAAGGTAGACTTTCTAGTGACTACTCGAGGTGGTCACGCTCAGTGCCCTCATTCTCTAACGAGTATCTGTACTCTTACTTCGGTGTCTACACACCGTAGACTTAAAACTCATCTACTAAAGAGAAGCGATTGTACACCAACCTTCCGGATCAATCACCATCCTCGTGATGATCCTATGGTTGGAAGCATTTTATGAGTTAATAATGATTATTCATGTCTTAAATTTTCAACTCTTGAAAATTTGAATTATCATTATCATTAACTCAAAGGTTGTATCACAGACACTAAATACATATATGTGATAGAAAATAACCCATTTTATTGATTTTAGTTAAAATTATAATTTTGCTCCTAGAAGTGTATTACAAGTGTCAGCCAATTTTGACTTCTAGGGCACATATATCTAATAAAATGGAGTCCATGAAAGTCAACATTGGTTGATCCATCGAAGGGATAACATTCATAGAGTGTAAGCAAATTTTCAAAAGGACAAGAGGCACAGATGGATAGTAGAGACCTATAAGCCCGTCTGGTTGCCAAGAGATATCGTCAACATTATAGTATTGACTATGAGAAGATATTTTCTCCTGTGGTAATGCTGAAATCTATTTGGATCAAGCTTATGCTAGCTGCACATCTGGACTATGAGATCTGGTAGATGGATATGAAAATAATTTTTTCAAATAGAGAGCTGAAAGAAGATGTATGTGTGATACAACCTAAAGGATTCACATCCTCAGATGAGTCTAAGGTATGAAAGCTTTAGAGATCTATCTATGGATTGAAGCAAGTATCTTGGAGTTAGAACATGCATTTTGATAAGGTGGTCAAAACATATGGCTTCGTTAAGAATGGAGAAGAACCCTGCATCTACAAGTGGGTTAATGGTTCAATGGTTGTATTTCTTATTTTGTATATGAATGATATTCCTGCATTACAGAAAATAAAGATATGCTTATCATCACAGTTCTTGATGGAGGACTTGGAAGAAGCATCCTACATTCTAAGGATGAAGGTCTATAAGGATAGATCTAAGAGGTTGTTTGAGCTTTCCCAATCACGTACATAAATACTGTGCTAAAAAGTTTTAGCATGGAGAATTTCAAGAAAGGCTATCTTTCGAAAAGCCATGAAATTTTTTTTTTGAAGAAGGATTATCCGACAACTCCTCGAAAGAAAGAGCATATGAGTAGAATACCATATGCTTTGATAGTGGATTCTATAATATATGCTATGACATGTACGAGACTAGATGTGGCATACTCACTAGGAGTAGTGAGCTGATACCAATCTGATCTAGGAGAATCATTGGAAGATGCTAAAATCATCCTTAAATATTTAAAAAATACTAAGGATCAATAGTTAGTCTATGAAGAATTTGACTTGAAACTTGTTGAATATACTGATTTCAACTTTCAGTCAGATCATGATGATAGCAAAAGTGTGTTAGAATTTATATTTATCCTCAATGATGGTATGATTTGTTGGAAAAGTTTCAAGTAGCATACCATGGCTGATTCAGCATGTGAGGTAAAGTACATTGCTGCATTAGATGTTGAAAAGAAAGCTGTATAGTTACAAAAGTTTATCGATGAGCTCAAAGTGGCATCCTCCTTTGATGGTTCGATTTTGCTGTATTATGATAGTATTAGAGCCATAGCTCAAGCGAAGAAATCGAAAGCTTATCAACGTACAAAATATCTTCTAAGCCACTATTATCTTGTGCAAGAGATCATGGAATGGGATGACGTTGATCTTCAGAAGATAGATGAAAAAGAGAACCGGACCGATCCATTTACTAAAGTCCTTGCAGTCAAGGAGTTCAAGCAACATAAATCAAAGATGGATATTCGATACTGTACCATTGGCTTTAGTCTAAGTAGAAGTTGTTGAAAGTTATCCTAAATCCAATCATCTAGCTTATAGATGATAGAGATCTTTTTTGTAAATATATATGAATCACTAAATAATAAAAATTATTTGGCATATTTCATCATACATTGTACATCTTCTTATTCAAACTCTATTATTATGATGAAAGTCCTTAGAACTACATCTAAAAGCAATAAAGAAAGATTTATCATGTGGTTCGTAAACTTGTTCGTGACCAAAAGATACATTATTAATAAGGACAATAATCGTATCGAGTATAAATCATTGTATGCTATATGGGTTGGTTGTCCTTTTAATCAAGAAGTATGTTGACACTAGTAAAGCATATAGGTGGGATATAATCTGCACTAAATATGACCATTTCGAGCACTCTGCTATCAAGAGTGTAATCTAAGGGAATATGAATATAAGTATCCCTTTGATTTGAGATCATTATGGTGAATTGCAAGCAACTCACTGTACTTTGATATTGGACTACTTGAATTTTTAATTTAGTGATGAAAGATTTCTAGATACAATCAAGTACTTATTAAGTCAGTGGCATGAGTCAAGATGAAAATTGACCACTCTAAGTAAAATTGGAGAGAATGTCTCAATATATTTTAATTTAGCAAAATCTTGGCCAGAGTAGTCCTTGTAAGAGTCACAAAATTAAGAAGGTTGAGACACCATAAGGATTACTGATCAAGAGCTGACAGTTAACTCTAATATTTTTCTGAGCATTATTGATCAAGGAGATGAATTATATGAAAATCATATTTCAATAGGTTATAAATATTGCTTTGCTATATTCGATTATATCTAGTCATCGGGTACCATGGCTAGATAGTCATTTCAATTGGTATAGAAAGCTTATTTCTATACTACCAACTTAGTGTTCAAACCTATAAAATCATACATATAGAAGTTTCGATTCGATCAGGTGGCTGATCATTAATTATGAATCATTGAAGAGTTCAATTATTAATATAATTGATGATTAATCTAATATAGTTAATTAAAAAAGATTAATTAATAATTGATTGTTAATTGATTCAATTCAATTGAGTTATGAGGATTAGATCAAGACTAATTGAATTGAATTCAATTAGATCTGACCTGATTAGGTTATTAAATGATCTAATAGCTAAGAAAGATGAGATTCTAATTTGATCAAATCTTTAACTCAATTAATTCTTGATTTGATCAAGAGATTAAGAGCCTAATTAATTAGATTAGGTCAACTCATGTTTGGATTTGATCAAATAGGATTTGATTAAGAACCAAATTTGATGAGAACAACAGTCCAAAGGTTAGACTGCACCTCCCTTGTGCCATGCCCTAAGCTACCGCCCCTTTTTCTCCATGCACAAAGGGTTTGTGCGCGTGAGATTAAGATGCCCAGCCCCTTGCCGCCCACTCTATTGATAGGGTTAGGTTTTGGAAATGTTTTAGTTCAAAAAGATTTTAAATTGGACTTCGTTCCAATCTCTAACTCTAATTTTCAAAACTCTATATAAATAGCCCTTTGTGAGACAAAGGAATAATCAAAACTTTTAGAGAGCTTTTTGAGGCATGAGAAATCTAAGAGATTTCTGTGGGCATGAGCTATAAGGGTGGGCATCCTTGGCGTATGAGATCTAGAGAAAGTTATTTCTCTATTGGATGAGATGCTAGAGTTTTATAAGAGAAACAAAAAGAGGCTATTCTCTTGTATCAAATCCTCTTCTTCTATCAAGCTTCGTGTCAATATCCTTAGAGGTTGTTCGTGTGCACGGCTGAAGCAACGAACAAAGATCTACAAAGAATTGCAATCTTCTGCTCAGGTATGAGATTTGATCTCATATGATTTTTGTTTCAGATTTTATGTGCGTGATATCATATCATAGGTCCTGATAAAGGATTTTTTAGATTAAATCTAATGCATGTTTAGATTAAAAAATTTAATCTAAAGTCTTTCATTGTGTCATTTTTTAAAAAAATTTTGAAAATCATGCATGAAAATCCCATGCTTCTCCAACAATTATGTCCTAGAATAAATATATGTGTTAGCCTGATTGTCTTCTAGGACATACATCTAATAGAAACTTGGGGATTTAGGCTAATCTAAGGCCATAATTGGATAACTATATTTGACTAAGTCAAGGAGGCTCAGTTGGATTTGGTTGGTAAACCTGAGCAAAATCAACTATCTTGTTTGTGATCCTAGCAAAAACAATCATACTATAATCAAGAGGATTATAGTGCAATTTCTAAATAGAGAGACTTGGGGAGCGGTTGTAGCTATTGGGTTTGGTAATGAATCATTATAAATTTCTTATATTTATGATTGTGTGATTGTCTATTTTTATCTTTTATCATTTATCATATTTTTCTCCTTGTACTTCACAAGCACACTTTTAAAATTGATGGTTAGTGCATATATTTATTTTTAATTTAAAATTTTTAAAAAATCTAATTCATCCTGCCTCTTGGGTTGCTACTTCTAAGAAACAAAACTATTTAACCATCACATTGATCGATTGCCCATTTAATTGGACTGCTTAGTGAACTGAGTTGCAATTGCCAACACACCATACCTATCTCCTTGGCTCTAACATGGTCAATGCAATTTTTTATTATAATGCCTTCCCTTTGTCTAATCCATTGCAGTACAAATCCAGTATCACATGATGCTTCTCCATGTTATTCCTCCAACTCCACTACCATTACCATTGCTTGTGCACTCCATTGCTTTTCAGCCTAGTGTCTATATTTATGCCACATCCTAATCCATGATGTAAACATGGAAGGCTGTTGGATAAGGGCCTCATACGAGGTCGAAAAAATGAAATGGATGATTGAAAATAATTACATGACCCTTTAACCCAAGACAAGTTTTAGCCATCTTGACCTATAGATTGTATTGCCACCTTTTCATCCTATTTCCAAAGAGCTAGGGAACTCAATATCTCGGGGGAACTCCATTGATTGAGGTAGAGGATGACTAACCAAGCCTGAGTGGGTGAGATCTGAACGCATGTGCAAGCATGCCATCATGTCAAGCTAGCCAAAAAGATATAGATAAAATGGAGAGATAGAGAATAGCATGGATCTAGGTGCCTTGACCTTCAAGAACTTTCACCATCATTTACACCATCATTCGGAGAATGGAAATGGATAAAGGTGTAGCTATAGCAGAAGGATATAACATTGGATTATAATAGGAGTATAATGCTAGGCTACAGTAAGGGTACAATGGGGCTATAGTAAAGAAATAACTTATATCTACTTCTAAGATAAATAATTAAAATAGGGATAAAGATAAATTGATTAGATTGATTATCAAGAGACTCATTTTAGAATACAACTTCTTATTTATACTAATACAAAATAACCATTCTTAAATGTTATAATTTTTTAATCCAATGATTGTTTCTCGTATCTAATCTCTACTTCATCTCTTATCTATCTCTACTTCTAGCGCTCCAATAACTACGATCAATCTTCTTGCTACTACTCTCATACGCAAGCACCATCATTCTGCCATTATGGGACTGATATTCATAACTCATTGGCCTTAACTTATCTTGATGTAGATTATGTTAGTTGTCACCCTTCATTCGGCTTACAATGTAAAAATAAAAGATCCATACAGTCACCTTGATCTCTTATCAAACTGACTTAGGACTAAATCTTTTGGTCTAGTTTTCCCCCTCTTTATTAAAAAACTAATCTTGCCATGTGCCTTTGCCCACTAATGTTTGATCTACATAGTGCACTAGAGCTAAAAGAGTTCTATCGGGGCTATGTAATCAATGAAACATGATTGGAGTGAAATAGGCTGATAATAATCTTCCTCTTGCATTAAAAAAATTAATAAAGTAAAATCTTTCTCGTCTGTGCATTAGAATACTCTCACATCTAAAATCCTCTTCCCATTCATCCATAACTTGATCCATGGGGTCCTCCATCTTCTCGTGCCCACCTCCTACTCTCCTACTTGGGAAAGGACATCTGGTCGCTGAGCTTAATACCCACCCAGACCACCACCATTGAACACTTAGAGGATTGAACTTGATCAACACCACTAAATGCGGAAGCTTTATCTCCTCGTGAGTTTCTCTTTCTCACTCTTAATGGATTTTTTTTCCTTTTTTCATGATTTCTTTGCCAAATATCATGGAATAAGTCAAAAGAAAGAGAATTTATTATAATGTCAAAATGATTTTTTTTTAGTGTGTGTTGGTGAAAAATTTGATCATCGGAGGAGCGCTGGAGTCGAAGAAGATGAGATAGCCATCGATGATCTGCAAGATAAGTCTTGTCCAGAGCCTAGGGTGGGTGGCTCCGACAAGATCCTCCGATGATCAAATCAATTTTTTCAACCAACAGAAATGGAGTACTCAGTAGAAAAAATTACAGAGTATCAAGAAGGAGAAGAGAGCTTAGAGAAAATGTATCTATAAGATCTTTTTTATAGATGGAACCTATAACAAACAGATAGCGACAGCCATAACTGTCAGATGGTGGGCCGCTCGAGACCACATGAAGTTTGTTATGGAAGGTAGTGTCTATTATCGTGGTGTGCTAGTCCATTGGGATTTAATAGTTGAAGTTCGATGGAGCAGGCATCAGTTGGTGATGAATCTTTGAGTTACATCAATACCAAAGAAGTTCAAACTCCTCTTAGGCAGTCTGTGGGTGAGTTGATTCGTATTGTGTGTGGAGTCGGATTCGTGCGGAGATCTTTCTGGGCAACTGTGGAAAGTTTGGCTACTAAAGGAGTCCGAAAGGAGTTTGACTGTTAGAGGAATCTGAGAGAAGTTCAACTGCTGGAGGAATCCAAAAGGAGTTCGACTGTAGAAAAAATTTGAAAGGAGTTCGACTGCTGGAGAAATCTAGAGAAAATTTGATTACTGAAGGACTCTGGAAGAAGTTTGGCTATTGGAAAAATCTGAAAGAAATTCAGCTGCTGAAGGAATCCAGAAGAAATTCGACTGCTGGAGGAATCCGAGAGAAGTTCGTGATTGAAGCTCTCCTGTGATTATGAGTTACACTTGGCTGAGCACCAAACCAAACTTCGGTGGGAGTAAGGTTTACCCCCAACAATAGTCTTCCTACTTTCGAGTTTGAAATTCGAAGGAAGTACAAAGATGACTGCCGAAGTTCCTTCTTGAGCTCCCGCCTTATCGAGATGAGATATTTTGGCATTTACCGTGCTGGCACCAAAACTTTTGAAATCTAAAATGAGTCCGAAAAGATGGCCCTTCATTTCTCCCATCGAAACTCTACCCCATGGTGGGTGCCATAAAGACTCCACCCGCCACCATTTTTCTGTCATGATGAGTGGGACATGCGGCGCACGCTGATCGACTGAAGTTGATCCACGATCATAACTGCCTTGGATTACTTCTGGCTATTTAAGATCTTCTTTCTTTGCCTAGAAGTCATTCCTGCCTGAGTCTTCTCTTTTCGTCAGCCTCTGTTCATCTTCTTCCCAAGGGTCTTAACCTTCTTCCTCACCTTCCTGAGCTCCGGACACCCTTTCGATTGGTCCTCATCACATCCATCATCCTTTCATTCTCCTCAGACAGCTTAGGTCAGTTTTTCAATCCTTCTCTTAGGTTATTCGTGCTTTTCATTTCTGACTTCTTGCTTTCCTGATTTTTTAGTGGCGACCTTTGCCCTGCATTTTTTCTTTCTCTTTGGGGGAGGGGGGTTCTTGGGGTTTAATCTCGATCTGAATATCTTCCAAAACCTTCCACTCCATCGGTTCATGGGGCTCGTCTGGACCGACCTTATTTGACCCTGCATCCCTGGTCGAGGCAGAACCTAGGAACATGTTCTGCTCGTCTTTCGCTCCAAACACCATCTTGTCTGTTCTTACTCCAAACGATCTTTCTCTGATCCGAATCTAATATGGAATCCCTCCAAAATATGACCTTGAACTTCCTAGCTTTGACGATCGAGTCAGCTCCCCGCTGACTAACCAATTTTGTTTGTATTTAGAAACTTTGTGTGCCGGGCTTGGGCTTCCACCATCCTCTTTTGTAGTCATCCTTTTTCAATTTTTAAACATCTCCTTCGCATCTGTCATACCGAACTCCTTTCGGTTCATTATAGATTTTCTCTCCCTCTATCGACTGGTCGAAGTTCAGCCAACCATTTTGCTTTTTAGAAATTTCTTCACTTTCAAGTGCCATCCTTTTATGAAGGATTGGTGGTACTTTCCTCCTAGGTTGGTAAGAAGGGGTTATTGAAAGGTGCCCCTTCTTTCGATCACAACTGAAAGAAAAAGTTCTTTTTTGTACATTGCCCACCCCTGCCATTAGGTCTTTCTCTATGGTGTTATATTAGGGAGTCAATTCACCGAGCTCCTAACTTAGATGGAGCCGACCTTAATTCCTCCAATAAACTTAAGGTGTACTGAGTTTCTCCTCTTTCCGACCTTCTAAAAAAATTGATCTTGTTCAACCTAGGTCTAAGTCCCGACGATCCTGCTGATATATCTTTTGATTTTTGAATCCACACGATTTCACGCACGTATATTGCTATTGACTGCACTTTTTTTTCTGTTACAGAAATGGACACACAAGCTATCGAGATGCTTACCAAAGGGTTCTACACCAAGAAGAGGAAAGGAAAGGTGCCAAGCGATGGCTCAAAGAGGGTGAAGGTTGGTGCTTCCAGCTCCAAAGTTTCCACCCCCACTGCCACTGCATCTAAGGTCATCGTCAGCACCGAGACTGCTCTAACTGCTGAGGTCGGCACTGCTGGTGCAGGCTCAATGCCTTCCATGCCCTCAATCCCTCTAGCGGGGATCGGGCTTCGGAGCTACCTATCAAGGAAGAGATAGGAAAAGAAAGAAAAAAGAAGAAAGCCATCGCTAAGATGTCCCGCAAGGCTTGCCTTAGCAAGGTGAATGGCGATAGCGATGAACAAGGGGAGGATCCTTTTGATGATCTGAAGATCATCCGGGATCTAATCGATAGGTTTGCCATGCCGAAGGTGGTGGATCAGATGGCCGACCTTGATCCACGGTAGCTCATCTAGGGTTCTCTCGAAACCATTCTCAAGGTGATTGCTCTATTGCTTGACTCTTTCTATTCTCTTCTGCTCTCTTCTTTTTATATTTTTTTAACACCAATCACTTATTGCAGTCGGATCATCAGATGCTCACCTACATCATGAGGGTGCATCATCAGGAGGCAGAGGCACAAAAGGCCCAAGAGAACCTTCAAGTCAAGATCCACCATCTTCAAGAGAGGGTCGATGAGGTCGAGCACCTTATTGAGGAGAAGGCGGCGGACATCGAAAGTCTCCAGGATGCGCTTCGTAAAGAGGAGTTCATCTCAGCCAGACTAAAGGCCGCACTGGCCTTGAAGGAGGAAAGGAGGAAGAAAGTTGAGAATAGGGTCACCAAACTAGAGACCCAAATGGTGAAGTCGATCTCGGAGGTGATGACCTAGGCTATGGAAGAGTTCAAGATCTCTCCCAAGATGAGGAATCTGAACGTCGAGTTTGGCCAGGAGGCATTTATCAAGGGTTTTGAGCTCTGTGAAGGCAGGGTGGCTCGAAGATTTTTCGAACTCGACCTTAGCTTTCTGAAGGAGGAAGATGAGGTAGACACGAGATCATCCGATGTCATAGTCGATCCTCCCTTCATCAAGCCTACATTTGGTCCATTCGAGTCTACCGCAGAAGCACCTGAGCCAGTTCGAGCACCTGAGGTAGTCGAGAGCGCTCTGATTCCATCTTCCATCGTCCCTTTCGAGGTTGAAATCCTTAAATAGTTGTACATTTTGCTTTTTCAATCCTTTTTCACTTTGTACTCAAAATTTTTGATTAAATAAAGATGAATTTCTTTTTTGTCCATACCATTGAATGTTTTTCATACCTTGAATATAGTCTTCCATTGATGCTGACCCACTGCCTCAGGGGGTTCTCCTAAAATCCTTAATAAAATGCCTGAAGAAAGAAGTCCATCAGCTGAAGAAGAAGTTAAAGAAGATAGAGGATGACCTTTGAGCTTCGTGGAAGAATGCTTCGGAGGGGACCAAAGAGGTTACTCGCCTTCGAAACGTGCACATGAAAGATGCCGCTAGTTTTAGCATTCAAAAGGGGAGCTTTGAGAGGGAGTTGGTCGAACTTCGAAAGAGTGTGAGCGATAAATCCTGGGCATTGACGATGAAGGTCGGCTCCCTCGAGACTCAACTCAAGGCGGTGAATGAGAAAGTTCAACTTCTAGAGGAAAGCTCATCGTCGTCCTCTGATAAGGCACGATTTGAGTGGGACTAGTCGATGAGGTTCTCTACACTTCAAAAGCAGCTACACGATGTCGAGCTCACATATGAGACTTACCGACTGGGTTGGAGTGGTAGGATGTCCACGTTAGAACAAAAGCTTCATGCCTCCAACAATGAAGTAGCTCGACTCCAGCGGCAACTCGATGATGGCTTTCAAGCTGGAACGAGCAGGAAGGCTGAGGAGGTCACCTCTTTGAAAAGGACCATCGATGAGCTCTGGGAGTTGGTCGGGGTAGAAAAGGTCAAGGTTCAGCGGCTGAAGCTTCAGCTCACCTGTGAACATCAGACTGTCGAGGATGCGGAGGTCGAGTCTGAAGTTTTGAGAAGACAACGCTGAGAGCTTGAGGGTAAGTTTCAGCTCACCAACAGAATGTACGTAGATGGTCTCTACAAGAAGAAGAAGCTTGAGGAGGAGATCCTTAGGCTAAAGTAGGCCTTGGTGATGGTCAGGGTCGGCAGCTCAAAGTTTGAGAAGTTCGGTTCATCTTAGGGCTTCGATCTTTTCCCTTTCTTTTTCTTTCTTGCAGTGTAATCAACCTTGTCGGCCTATATTTTGCTTGTAATAAACTTATTTTTATAATAAAATAATATGTTTCTTATTATTTTTATTTTGCATGAATTCGAGGCTTATTTGTGGCTTTACCTTCTTTACCTCATTTTTCTCTACGTTGCCTTCTTAAGAAATGCTTATTGTGGATGCCGAACTAGGACCTCTTCTTCACACTAGGATAAGGTTCCATCTTTCATATTTGACGTAGTCAGGTTGTCGTAGAAGAATACGTATAAGGATCCTCCACCAAGCTTCTTCCTTCTCCTCATCTTTGGTCAATGAGGTTCTGACTTTTGCTCACATTAGGTTGAGGCTTTTTTTCTATTCTTAACATGGCTTATGGGGGCATGTTAGGATCGTCAGTAGGACTTCTCCCTCAATCTCATCTTAGTTTAATGAGACCTTCGACTTTGGCCACGTTAGGATGAGATTCTCCTCCTGTTCCTAACAAACTGCAAGGATACATTAGGGCCATTGATAGAACCTCTCTCCTCATCCCATCTTAATTTAATGAGGCCTTCGACTTTGCTCACATTAGGATGATATTTTTCTTCTGTTCCTAACGGGCTATAAAGGCATGTTAGGATCGTTGGTAGGGCCTCTCCCCTCATCTAGTCTTAGTTCAACGAGGCCTTCGACTTTGCTCGCATTATGATGAGGTTCTCCTCCTATTCCTAATGGACAGTAGCAGCACATTAGGACCGTTGGTAGGGTCTCTTCCCTCATCTCGTCTTAGTTCAACGAGGCCTTCGACTTTGCTCGAGTTAGGATGAGGTTCTCCTCCTATTTCTAATGGGTTGTAGGGGCGCGTTAGGGCCGTTGGTAAGGCCTCTCCCCTCATCTCGTCTTAGTTCAACGAGGCCTTCGACTTTGCTCACGTTAGGATGAGGTTCTCCTCCTATTTCTAACAGGCTACTTTAGGTTGTTTCATAAAGTTATTAGTCATTACACGATCTTTGTGCCAAGAAATAGTGATGATAAAATAAAAAAGTTTTATTAAAGAAAAGTTACTGGTAGTATATTCTCAAATTTTTTGAATCCAAGGCTGTAGGATAGTTGTTCCTCCGAGCTCCTTCAAGCGATAAATTTTGGACCGGATAACCTCCTCTATTTCATATGGATCTTTCCAATTCGGAGCCAGCTTTTCTTGATTCTGGGGTTGTGAGACAGTCGCTCGTTGAAATACCAAGTTCCTCACTTTGAATATCTTGCCCTTGACTTTTGAATTATATTAGTGAGCTACTTTTTGCTTGTAGGCTGCCATCTGAACTTGAGCTTTTTTTCATTTTTCTTCTTACAAGTCAAGGTTAGCCCTGAGATCTGATGAATTTTGCTGCTCATTGAATGCCATGACTCATGCTGATAGAAGTTAAGTTCTATTGGGATGATCGCTTCCGTTCCAAAAGCCAAGGCAAACGGGGTCTCTCAGTTGGCAATCTTAGAATAGTTTGGTATGCCCAGAGCACATGATAGAGTTCACCTACCTAAGTCTCCTTCGCTCTTTCAAGTCTTGCTTTGATATCTTGCAGCAGAATTTTGTTTTCACTTTGGCTTCTCCATTTGCTTGTGGGTGGACGACTGATGTAAAATGGTGAAAGATGTTTAGATCTTCACAAAATTTGGCAAATCTTGCTTCAACAGACTACCGCCCATTATTAGTTATGAGAGTTTGAGGTAGACCGAACCGGTAGATGATTAACTTCCAAACGAAGTTTTGCACCTTGACTTCAGTAATTTTTGCCAATGGTTCAATCTCAATCCATTTGGTGAAGTAGTCAATTGCAACTAGGAGGAACTTCCATAGCCTAGATGTCATTAGAAAGGGGCCAAGTATATCCATTCCCCACTGCGTGAATGGCCATGGTGCGCTTAATGGAGTAAGCTCGGAGGTCGGCTGTCTTTGTATGTTTGCATTTCTCTGATAGCGGTCATATTTCTTGACATACTCTATGCAATCATGGTACAACATTGGCTAATAGTATCCCTACCAAAGTAGTCTTTATGACAAGGATTTGGCTCCAACATGTCTTTCGCAAATTTTTTCATGCACTTTCCATAATGCAAAGTCGGCCTCTGAAGATTGGAGACATCTTAAGAGTGATAAAGAATACGACTTTTTATACAGCTTGTCTTCATATAGAATATATCGAAAAGCATGATTTCTGAGCTTTCGAGCTTCTTTCGGATTATAAGAGAGAGCTCCATCATTGAGGTAGGCAACTAGAGGGTCGATCCAGCTCAGTTCGCGCTCAACTTGCATAACAGGCTGTGACTCCTCTGAGCTTGAGCACTTTAGGATTTCAAAAAATACTTCTTTGGATAGTTCGATCAGAGCTAATGTGGCCAATTTAGAGAGAAGATCGATTTTTATATTCTCTATCCTCAAAATCTTTTGAATACTAAAACTGTTGAAGGTCGGAGTCAAGTTTTTCACCTTCTCAAGGTATTTTATCATGCTTTCCTCTCGAGCTTCATAACTATCACTGACTTGTCCGACCACCAGTTGAAAATCACTATAGACTTAGAGCCAGTCTGCTTCTAACTCTTTTGCTATTTTTAATCCAGCGATCAAAGCTTCATATTCGGCCCCATTATTAATTACTGAGAATTTAAAGTGCAGCACATATTCAATGATGACATCTTCTAGATTTACCAAGATCAACCCTACGCCTGCTCCAGAAGCATTGGATGAGCCATCCATATATAGGGCCTAAAAATCTTCAGAAATGTCGGCCCTCTCTTTAGTGGAGCCCAGCTGTAATCATGGAACATTAGTTTCATCCTGTTCAAGCTCAGCTTCATCTGGGATGGTGCATTCTACTACAAAATCTACTAATATTTGAACTTTGATCGACGACCAAGGATGATAGTTGATGTCAAATTTTATAAGCTCGATCATCCATTTTGCGATTCTTTCGGAGACATCCGTTTAATGAAGGACTGGCTTAATTGGCTGATCCACGAGAAGCATTATGCAGTATTTCTAAAAGTAAGATCGGAGTCTCCTAGCAGCAATTAGAAGAGCGTAAGTCAATTTTTCTAATTTAGAGTACCTAGTCTCTGCATCCCTTAGGACCCGACTTATGTACTAAACTGACCGCTACACTTTCGTTTTCTCCTTGACCAGGACTATCGCCAGGACTACTAGGGAGACTATTAGGTACATAAATAATTCTTCTTCAAACTTAGGCTTTGCCAGTAATGAGGGTGAGTCGATGTAGTTTTTAAGCTTCTCGAATGCCTGTTGGCATTCCATCATCCAGCAGAAGTTTTTTGGTGGCTTGAGAGCTTGAAAGAAGGGCATGCATCGCTCGGCCAATCTCGAGACAAAGCGATTTAGGGATGCCACTTTTTCAGTTAGGCATTGAACTTCTTTAATTATTTTTAAAGTAGTCATTTTTTGAATAGCTCAAATTTTCTTTGAATTTGCTTCAATCCCGTGCTCCGACATCATGAATCCCAAAAACTTCTCCAAGATCACTCCAAAGGCGCACTTGGTTGGATTCAGCTTCATCTTATACTTCTAAAGTGCACATAAGGTCTCTTCAAGATTAGCAATATGGTTCATTGAAGCTCGACTTTTGATGAGTATATCATCCACATATACCTCCATATTGCAATCGATCTGCTCCTCAAAAATTTTGTTGATCAGGTGCTGGTACGTTGCCCCTACATTTTTTAGTCCGAAAGGCATAATCCTATAACAGTAAAGACCATGGTCAGTAATAAAAAAAGTTTTCTCCTCATCTTCTGGTGCCATTTGGATTTGGTTGTAACCAGAAAAGACATCCATAAAGATGAGGAGCTCGTGGCCCAAGGTTGCATCCACCAGTTGATTAATCTTAAGTAGGGGGTAGCTATCTTTTGGACAAACTTTATTTAGCTTTTTGAAGTCTATATACATCCTCCACTTACCATTTGCCTTTTTGATGAGCACTATGTTTGAGATCCAACTTGGATAGTTAACTTTTCGGATGAATCCAGCCTTGAGGAGTATATTGACATCTTCCGCAATTGCTTTCTACCTTTTTGGAGCATGGCTGCGCATCATCTCTTTTACCGATCGATACTTGGGATCAGCAGCCAGCCAATATTCCATAACTTTGGCATCGATCTCCGGCATATCCGTTGGAACCTAGGTGAAGATGTCTGCATTCTTTCGAAGGAAGGTGATGAGTTGTTCTCGAATCTCGCTCTCCAAGTTAGAGCCAATCTACATAGTGTGCTCTATGTTTCCGTCATCTAAGGACACGGCTACAAGATCTTCCATAGGCTCATGCCACTCCTCCATAAGGTCGTCGCAGACATCCAACCCATCAACAGGACAAAGGTTGGGCTAGATATTTTTCTATAAGGCAATGGAGTAATAGTGCCTTGCCAAGGCCTGGTCTTCCCTAATCTCTCTAATTTTGTAGCTCGTTGGAAACTTCACCTTTAAGTAATAGGTTGATACCATAGCTCGAAGTGCGTTCAAACCAAATCGGCCAAGAATAGCATTGTAAGCATATGGAGCTTTTACGACTATAAAATTGACCTACGCTGTGGCTAGCCTCGGGCGTTGCCTTGCAGCCATAGTCAGAGTTATTATGCCCTCAACTGGCACGGCGTCGTCAGTGAAGCCTACCAACGGAAAGTTCATAGGTCCCAAATGATTATTAAGTAAAGACATTTTTGAGAAAGCATCGTAAAATAAAATATCAGTAGAACTTTCATTATCTACCAGAACGCGACGCACATCATAGTCAGCAATGTTTAAAGAGATTACAAATGCATCATTATGCGGAAATTGAACTTCTTAGGCATCTTTGTTGGTGAAAGCAATGACCTTCTCAGTTCTCCATCTCTTCTCAGGCTCTGCTAATCCGCTAGCCTCCCCTCGCTGAAGTCCCCCATAGATGGTGTTGATGATATCGAGGGGTGGTCGATCTAGCTTCTGCGCCTTCCTTCTTGGTGATTCTGGCTATGATAGTGCCCTCAACCAATCTTTTCGCCCTTCGAGCTGACGTCAAAGGAATAGGCCGAGCCTTTCCCGTCTGATGAGCTCCTCGATCTCATCTTATAGCTGGATAAATACTTCTATATAATGACCATGATCATGATAATAAAGGCAATACTTATTAGGATTGCACTTACCAGGGTGAGAGTGCATCCTCTCCGATCTAGGCAGTTGCTCCTTGATCTCCATCAGTACTTGCATTTTTGGAGCATTGAGGGGGGCATAGTTGTGGAACCTTCGGAGGGATGAGTCTCGCCGTGCCCTTCTGTCAGAGCTTCCTTGCTTCCAAGCCCGGAAAAGAGTTCGGGCTCGCTTGCACTCAGAAAGAGTTTGGAAGCATGACTGAGCTTCACTCGACTTTTCTTCCTCAGTGGGCCTGCTCGGCTCACCAATTCGCCGCTCTCCAATGGCTTCATTATCCTTATCCTTAAAGGCCTCTTCCACTCGGGCATATCCTTCGGCCCGAGCCAGCATATCGATAAAATTTTTGGGATACATCTTCAAAAAGAATAATAAATTGTTCTTCTAAAGGCCATCTTTTAGTACGGCCATAGCAATAGACTGGTCCAGATTTCGAACTTCCAGAGCAGCTGCATTGAAGTAGTTGATATAAGTCCAGATGGATTCTCCCTCTTGCTGCTTGATGTTGATGAGGTATTTCGATCCTCGCCTGGGATGGCGACTACTAAAAAAATGAGCTACAAACTAATGGCTCCTCTGATCAAAAGAGAAGATGGTATTTGACTTGAGGGCCAAGTATCAGTTCCTGACGGCTCCCTTCAGGGTGGATGAGAAGACTCGATAGAGAATGGCGTCTGGTGCGCCATGGAGTAGCATCATCATCCGAAAGACCTCCAGATGGTCGATCAGATCGGAGGTCTCATTGTAGCTCTCGAATTGAGGGAGCTTGAAGTTCGGCGGGATAGATTCTTGCATGATGCGGTGAGAAAAAGGAGGGTCGGTACAAATGTCATTACCATGGAAGGAGGAGCACGATGGAGTTCTTCGATCTATCAGTTCATCTCTTGTAGTTTTCGATCCAGATCCTCTCGATCATGGATCTTCAAGATCTTTTGGTAGAACGGGGGCAAAGTCCCCTCAAGAGTAGAGTCATGATCAGAGCAGGGGCTCTCAGCCCTTTGCTTTTTCTTTTCGAAGGTTACCGATCGACTAGTCCAAGTCAGCTGCCCCCAGATCGGATCACGAGATTTCGGAGAAGCCTGTTCCGATAGAATCGATGCCAAAGGCGGCTGCTGCTGCATGGCCTACACCACTTTCATGAGGCCACGAACTTGCTGCACTAGCAAGTTGAACTGCTCCACATCCACCGTTGTTGTAGGTGGAGCTTGAGTCGTCGGGGATGAAATAAGGACGGATAGATCTGGATGGAATTTGACCGCGGAGGCCATCGATCGTCGGGTAGAAACTTTTTTGGGAGGCATCTTTTTCAAAGAGGACGACTTTGGAGAAAAAGAAGAGAATTCTCTACTGAGAACTCCTTTAAGAACAAAAAAACCTCAAAAATAGAGATCCAATGGCCCCTTCTAGCGCCAATCCTATTGGTGCGAAATCTGATCATCGTCGGAAGAGTGCTGGAGTCAGAGAAGACAAGGTCGCCATCGATGATCTACAAGACAAGTCTCATCCAGAGCCTAGGGTGGGTGGCTTTGGCAAGATCCTTTGATGATCAAGTCAACTCTTTCAGCCAACAGAAATGGAGTACTCAGTAGAAAAAGTTATAGAGTATCGAGAAGGAGAAGAGAGCTTAGAGAAAATGTATCTATAGGATCCCTTTTATAGACGGAGCCTATAATAAATTGATAGCGACAGCCATAACTATCAGGTGATGGACCGCTGGGGACCACGTGAAGTTTGTTACGGGGGATAGTGTCTATCATCATGGTGTGTTAGTCTATTGAAATTTAATAGTCGAAGTTCGGAGGAGCAGGCGTCAGTTAGTGATGAATCTTTGAGTTACATCAATACCAAAGGAGTTTGGACTCCTCTTAGACAGTCTGTGGATGAGTTGATTCATATTGTGTATGAAGCCGTGTTCGTGCGAAAACCTTCCTGGGCGACTACGGAAAGTTCGGCTGCTAGAGGAATCTGAAAGAAGTTCGACTGGAGAAATCCCGAAGAAGTTCGACTGCTGGAGGAATTCGGAAGAAGTTCGACTGCTGAAGAAATCCGAAAGAAATTCAATTACTAGAGGAATCCAAAAAAAGTTCGACTGCTGAAGGACTCCGAAAAAAGTTCGGTTGCTGAAGGAATCCGAAAGAAATTCGACTGCTGAAGAAATCCTGAAGAAGTTCGCAATTGAAACTCTCCTATGATTATGAGTTACACTTGACTGAATATCAAACCGAACTCTGGCGAAAGTAAGATTTAACCCCAATAGTGTGTATGAGAAATTTGCCAGAGAGAGTTTCTTTGTTGTTTCTTTGTTATAATGCTAATTTGCAATTGCATATTGCATCAAAAAGTACAGGATATACGGTGAAAACTAACAAATTATTCAAGAAAGAAAACAAAGATAAAGACACTTCAAAATACTTGCTGGGTTTCAGATCGAAATATGTATGTAATGAATGAATATAGCGCTTATGTTGATTAGGGGAAGAGGGATGTACTTGTTGGACTAAGGACCTCAACTCCACAAACGGGAAAAAAGGCATAACCTAGAATTTACAACTTTGGCGTCCATGTAGCATTTACAAGAACAATATTTTCTAGATTATGGTCACAAAGTACGACAGAGAACACACCGCAGCAATGCCACGCCCAGGAGGGAAACACGGAGCAACATTGATCCACATTTGGACCCCATCAAATAATCTGGTACAAGGTGAATGCCCATTCAATCTTCTTCTTAGCTACTCTTCATTTTCAAGTAGCGATTCCTTTACGATTGAAGACCCTTTCTTTCTCTCACTTCAAGATACGACTTGAAGCTGATGCATCGAGATCAAAATACTGCACCAAATAGAATGTAATTGATACCGTTTGAATATAAATCACGAGCCCTCCTCCCTCCTCTTGCCCAATCCCTAGTCCTTAGTTAAGGAGCAGAAATCTGGCCTTCTGATGGAATGTTTGTGAGTTTTCTCCCCACATTTTAATCCTTCTCTCTTCAATCATGTGTTTACTGATTCTGTATTATTCAACTGTCAAGAGTTTCTAGGGTATCATGAAGGTTCTCGCATTGTTCTAGTGAATCAAGGAGAAGATGAACTAGGGTGGCAAGGATTAGCTACCGTTAATTTATAAAATGCTAGATGCGTGCGCTGTGTGTGTGTGTGTGTGAGAGAGAGAGAGAGAGAGAGAGACCTACCATTACTTCATATTCAGTCGTCCAATAAAACTACCTTCCAGAAAACTGTCAAGCGACACGGTGAAATATTGATGAAATTTTAGCATCATACTCGTTCTACATACTGAAGTGAATATATTTGAGAAACTTCCTACAATAGAATGACCATAGCCATTTCACAATTGACAACCTACTTTTACACCTTTTTCATCCCGCCAAGACTGACTTTGCATCTTCTGCTCCCATTCGGTGTTAGAAACTAGAACCAAGCAGAGATAACTTAGCATTGAAGTTTAGATGACGCACTCATCATGCTGGAAAAATCAAGACCCAATGGCATCGTATGATTAATTCAGTTTCATGTGGTGTCTGCTAGCTCTTCGTCATTTCAATCCACCTTTCCAGCGCCAAAAATGTAAATACCTGAAATGTTGTACCCAGAGAAATCTCATGATCTTCAACAGCTTACATGGGAACTGCACCATCTAAGAATTCAGAAAAATGTTTTACACAGCTATGACAGGCTGAGAGAAAACTTCCCTTCCATATCTGATGTTACTGACCAACAACAAAGTTTACTGCATTAGTGATGATGATTGACTAGATATCTCTTCTGAAAGGTCCATTTGTTTTTGATTTCACTGTAAGGCTGTTATTTCCTTTAGAAGATGGTAACCCCAATGCATGAGCAAAAATTCTCTTAGCAGCATCTATCCGTTCTTTCTCCAAATTTCCAGCGTCCACCACTCTTCCATCGCCCGTATTTGGTAATGAATTGCTGTTGGGTGAACCACTACCAACTGCTTTGTTATGCCCCTTCATCTCGATAGAGGTGCTACAACTATAATTGCTGCTTTTGTTTGCAGGCTTATCATACATTTTCCTTCCAAACATACACAACTTCCTGTCAGGAAAAGCTGTTGCTTCTTTACTGTATTCTAGCGTTCGATCTAATTTATCCTCATTTCTTTCATCATTGGTTGGTCCTTCAGTAGATTCATTTTCTTCAAATTTATGAGAGGATGTTTTCTGATTGGAAGGAGTAGAACAAATCTTCTGACCAAGTGCATGTGCAATCATCCGCCGAGCAACCACTGGGACTCTCCTAGACTTTGGAACAAGGACATCCTTTTCACCAGAGTCATTCAAAGCAAAGATCCGTTCACGAGCAGCTTGATAAGCAGCTTCTCTTTCTTCAAGTGGTCTTGGAGGTGAGGAAATCTGCATCTGCTTCGAAGCTTGAAGAAAATTGTGATGCAATACAAATTAGAACAGCTAGGTTAAACATGAGAGATAAAATATATAAGAATCTGACCCAACTCCTCCAAAACGAAGAAAAGGTTAAAACAAAAAACTTTGTTTTGTTTAGAGCACCTACAATAAGAGCATTATCTTGAATAAAAACTTCTGCTGGCTTACGGTCATAATTATTTCTAAGTTACAATTTTGCAATCAAGAATGTTGTGGAAACAATGGAAAAGGAAATCTCCTAGTCCATAGTACGATATGAAAGGAATTAACTCCAATACTGCCTTTTCTTTTTCCCTTTGGATAGAATCTCCACTCCTTTGCTGTATCATGCATTTGCCATTTCAGTTACTGAAAAGCACAAGATCCTCTATCTCTACTCAAGAAAATAACAACACGAAACTATAAAGTTCAAGTAATTCAAAAGTTTTGATGGCCAATTGTTTTCCTATCCTCCCAATAGGCCTCATAGCAAATAGAGAAAACAAAATTGCAAGAAGTGTAATTATCATTAAAAAAATATAATTGCTAACCTTTTAAAATGCCTTCTAAGGCTGTCAAATTTTAACTTTCTTGCATTGGTACATAGGTGAATTTATTTTGTGAATTTCTATACCTTCTTACCATTTATATTATAAATTTAGATCTTTTTCATCTCAATTCATAATTTTCAAAGTTGCCATCCATCAATTATTGTAATTGCATCCCAAATGCTGACTACCCATCCCTTATTTTTCTGGCTGAACTGTTTCTTAACACCATATCTCACCTACCACTTACCAGCTGCATAAAAAGCAGATACTGATTCTCTCACAGCTTCTGGGTTCACCAAATTATGAATCGTTAAGAATCACTTGGAAATAAATTAAATAATTGACCCAATCAAAATATAAACCTGAGTTGACTAGAAGAAAAACAATATATAGCTATTAATTTTAGAGCTTCCGAATATTCATATTAAAAAACGAAACAGAAATCATCCAATAACTTCTTCTTCATCTCATCTGTATACCACTTTTAACTTTATATGGTTGCATAATCTAATCAATATAATAAATGTTACCTACCAGAAAGAGATGTTATATAGCAAAATAGGAAGGAATAATGCACTGCCACAAAACCATATCTTAATGCATCACCGTATGAGGATGAAGACAGAAGAAGAGATACAAGAAGAATTTGTAAATTTTCCCTTGGCTCATCTAACACATTTTTCAACTTTCACTGTTTAACAAGCACTAATAAGCTAGCATGTGCACTGCACATGCAGCTGGAAAAAAAAAAAGAGATCTTATAAAAAAATCAAAACAATTATATAAATATTATGTAGAAGCAAGGTTCTCCATACCCATGCGTACCATCCCATACTAGTCATACCACCCCATACAGGCATACTGTATTGTACAACTACTGAACCAAGACTTGGTACCGAGCCTCAGTATGCCAAACCAACTCCATCATCAAGCATACATACTACATCAACATGGTGCCAGTACAAGTTCCAGTATCAAGATTGTGAACCTTGTAAGTATACAAACTTAATGGGGCTTAAACAAGAATGTAGCCATTTAAAAAACAACTCTTATCAAAATCAGAAGCAAATATCTTTCAACTTTACTAGGTAACATTCAATAATAAGTGATACCTATGCTAAATAACTACCATGGCTCAAGATTTTTATAAGGTGTCGTCAAAATATATGCATCATTCAAATACTAAAATATCAAAAAAGTACATTAATTTTAACTCTAAAATGGATGGTCGTATCAGATTTTATGCAATATTGTTATCATATATGATCAATAAATATCTCTAGGAGAAAGATATTCTCATAATGAAGGAAAATTCCCTCTTGATTCCATCTTCAAAATTTGCTGCTGAAAATGCATTTGCCAAAATTTTAAAATCTCTCTTACTTAAAAGGTAAACAGGAAACAAAAAAAGAAACTCACTCTCTGTACCCTTCATAGGCCCAACCCTCCTCGGCCCCCATCCTATCTTTTTTTTTTTAAGAGGGGGAAGATCCCTCTATCCCTCTATATCTCTACTCTTTTGGGAGAAAATTTGCACCTCCTTTAATATCTCTCACTTTCCCCATCCCCATGCAGTCCCCACCCTCCTCTCTCTCTCTCTCTCTCTCTCTCTCTCTCTGTGCGCGCATCCCCCCATTCCCCACTCTCTTATCAGTTTTGTCATCATTCCAACCCTCAACTATCCTCCATAAAGGCCTACATAATTTTTCACTTTGTTTAACACTTTTAATTTATTTTCTTCTATTTATATTTTATTTTTAATTTTATCACCATTATCATTTTACTTTATATTTTTAGTTTCATTCAATTATTTCATTTGCTATTTTTATTTTTTTGAGTTCTTATATTTCTATTGTACATATTATTCTGTTTTAAGTTCTTCAATTGAGGCTTGTAATTAATGATCTAATTATTAAGTATCTTTTATTTTTACATTTATTTCATTTCATATTTTAGTTTAACTTATTTCATATATTTTCATTTCTAAATTATTTGATGCATGTTTCAATTATTATTTTATATTTTCAATATATTTTCATATTTCATTTTATTTTCTATTTCCCCATATAAATATTTTTATTTTTATATTAATTTATTTTGTTAATCTAATCATTTTGATAACATTATTTTTTATCTCTAATTGTATATGAAATAATTTATTTAAATTGAAAGGTTAGAAAAACTAAAAGATAATCAATAACATATTAGTTGTTATCATTTTTACCAAATGTTAACAATATGTGCCCTTAGGTATGTCATTAGGTCGAGTATGGGTAAGGCCTACCAAAACCCATATTCGCCCCACAATTAAAACCCAATACCCATACCCACGCTATACTCACCTCGAGTCAGGGCAGGTTAGATCAAATAGTGGTGCAGGTTGCCTCAGGTAGATATGATGGGTTGGGTTGGGTCGAATTGGGTCGAGTGAGGAACTCATGCAAATATTATAAAATAATTATAATTTTGAAAGGAATGACTTAGATTAAGGTCATATCTGGTTGGGTTTGGGATGGTGATTACCATTATCCACATCCGATCCAAATCTCTTTGGATATTTTATCTAGAACCCATACATGCCCCAGGTTTTAATTGGATTAGATCGGATCGGGTCATCTACAATGCCATCTTTATGTGCCTTTTGGATAATAGTACACCATCTGAAAGAATAGTACCCTACAAACCAATCGCATGGATGATGTGATGGAACTTTTTTATTTAATCTTTCTACTCATGTACATGAAGTTGATAATTTACTAATAATATGAGGTATTATATTTCATTATATACTGCATCTTATTATCTCATTTATGACTTGATTAAAATTACGATGAGCCCTATAGATTAGGGCAATAGTTTTAGGGTCATGATGAGATCATGCCAATGAGACGTAAAACCTTGATAGCTCCCATCTAAAACATTCCTAAGTCTAGGATTCATGGAATGCTGTACCACCCCATACCACCCTGTACCATCCATATTGTACCATATCAGTCTCATACCGGTATGCCATTTCAGAGCGTACCGACACTACTATCCCGTACCGAACTGTATACCGACATTATAGTAGAATTTTATTAGTATGGAATCTAGTACCGAGATAGCAAACCTTAGTAGGATCATTAAGTCAAGGATCAATAATACTGGTAAGACTTGCACATCCTATATATGCTCAAATGAGAGGATTGATCTTACAATCATTTGTGTGGAGATACTAATACAAGAATATGGATGCTTATTAGAGAATGAGTTCACTAAACTGACCTACAGGGAGAACATCTAATGATGCCTTATGAGCATGTCAATAGATGATTCTTTGGTGGGAGTGTTGTAAGTGATCCTTAGACCTGAGATCACCATGCTACCTTGTATATATGGATCTATGTCTTGGTCCATATCCTAACATGACTCTTTAAGACGTGTGGAATGTTCTAGGCATGGTGATGTGTGCATGAAGGTTATAAGTGGTCAACAAGAAATTGGTCACTCCTTGTAAGAGAAGAGAACATCTTATTTAATCTTATAGGATGATAACTCAAGAAATATTTGGCTAAAGCAGGATGAAAATTAGAAAGAATTTCTAATGTTTCATCAACCGAGTCATCAACATTAGATCGAGGTATATATAGATAAGTATTTGGGCTTGACAAGATTTCATGTCCATAGCTTATCTAGGACGTTGTGTGATCGAAGGATTGAATTGCACAGTAACTTTCCACCAAAAGGTATTTTAATTATTCCACCAAAATTTCATATCTTCCGAATAGTCATGACACATTGCTAGCATCAATCTTGACTTGTAGGCTTTCTATAAATTAAAGAGTTTAATTCAATAATTAATTAAGAATTCTAATTAATTGATGCATTTAGGCTTAACATGTTTTGAGCTTAATTAATTGGAAGAGTTCTAATTAAGTTAGTAGGATATGAGCCTGTGCCTACTACTAGCTAAATGTGGAACCCAATGGGTCACACGTTTATAGAATTGATATCAAGCACTTAAGATTAGGCCCTGGAAGATCTAATTGAAATAATTACTTAAGTTTTATGAAAAATCCTAGAGGGATATAAATAAGAATGCTAGCACATATTATAACCCTAAGATGCCTTAACAACTTCTCACGCCCAAGAGAGATCATGCCCTGGAGAAGACCACGCCCAAGAGAGTTTCACGCCCAAGAAGAGCTCACACCCAAAAAGAAAAGAAATGGGGGCGGCTAAATTCCTTGAGAAGGATTTCAACAATAGTGGAGAGGGAGAAGTCCTTGATCAAATCTTTTGTGGACTAGCATTAGAGGGCATTCAATTGGGTGCTTAGTTGAAATCAGACAAGCAACAAGCAATCTAAGATCTTCTTGGAGGTATTCATGTTCTTCTCTCTTATTTGATTGTTTTGTTTGTGTTTGATTGTAATCATCAAGATGATCTTGATTTTGGATTCGGATCATATGTTTTCAATTATTGAATACATGAAAAATTTTAAAAATCCCATCTTCCACTGCATATTCGTAACCACCTTGATTGATTCAATCAAACTTTATATTATTGTTGTGATATAGATTAGATCTAGTTCATAATATGTCATGATTTGATTTTTGCATGATGTTCAATTGTTGATTTGTTGCATCAATCATAAAAACAAAATCATTTTGTTTATGATCAAACCTTGCCATGGGATGGCATGGTTGATATTTTGTGTGACGATTTTGGGCAGCTTGCTACCATAAAAAATACTCACCATGAAGGGGCTGTTGCATGTGATGCGCACACCCACGCACCAAAGGAGCCAACGCCACCATGGTTGGGTGTTTGTAGTTGGAAGTCATGGTTGAAGGGGGTGTCCCACCATGGTTCAAGGCTGCCGCCATCAACTCCATGGAAGAAAGATGCTTCAATTACAATCCTAGGGTGTTTTGGACTTCCTACAAAGCTAAAAGATGAATTGGATAAGAATTAGAACTAGTGTAGTAAAAGGATTTGAATTCATGTTAACTAGAATTTAATTATGCTAATTAGATTAGGATTCTTGTTAATTAGAGTTGTATGTTAACTAGAATTTCACAATCCTAATTGGATTAGGATTACTATTAAAAAGGAACTCTAAGTTGACTACAGTTTCAGAAACCTAATTGGATTAGGATTTAAATTAAAGTTGACTTAGTACAAGTTAAGATGAATTCTAGTTGACTTAGGATGAGTAAAATTCCGGTTGACTAAAAGTTGAATTCAAGTGGACTTAAGTCAAATGTTGACATATGATTGATTTATAATTGACTAATGTAAAAAAAAAAACACTAAATTTTATATTCCTAATTAGATTAGGAAGTAAGTAAAAACTGAAATTTTTTTTCTGGTTGAAATTGGGTCAAAAGTTGAACCCTTATGGTAATTAAAAATAAAATTGGGCCAAAAGTTGAGTCCAAATCATAATCCAATGCTAGTTGGACCAAGAACACAAGTACACCCTAAATGAGCCTAGTACCCATAAAATTGAACATCATGATGCATTTGTGACATATGTATGAATAATATCACAATTAGAATAACATAAATAGTTTACTTTCATGCTTTATATAAATGTTATGAATTGTATAACGGATGGTTATGGACTAAAAGGACCCATGTGATAAATGAATAAATGGATGAATGTACATGGACGGTTATTGTTTTATTTGATAAAACATGGACGATTATTGTTTTATTTGGTCATGTATTTTTCCGGTTGTAACTTCTTTCTATGTACCTTCCCCAACTGTTGATTGGGGTTCTTCTTACATGTTGATGTAAAAGTAGTATAGAGAAATTTATTTGTAAGTAGATAGAAAATATTTCTTTGTATTTGCAAATGAAGAAAGAAGATAGTGCATTCATCAAGCCTTCATGGAGATGAAGACAAGACTACCATATGTGGCAAAAGCAAAGGAGCATGAAGATGGACCATGAGATGGCGCAATATATGATGCACCTAGCATAAGACCCATTATCTATCTAAATGGCTCGGGTGGATTACATTAAAGAAAAGTCCATAACTATCCAATTTAGTATATATGCTCTAATGATGGTATTTAAATGTATGTTATGCATGTGATGAAAATATACATGTTCGAATGTGCATGAGACCAAATACACCAAAGTCCCTCATAAAATCATATTAAGTCATAATGGTGGAGTGTTAAGAACACTACCCATGCCTTTCTTTATGCTAAGCCAATAGAGTATATCAAAATCTATGGTGAGTTTATTGTGCTATCCACAAGACTTGTTATGGGGATTGATATGATTTTGTCTTAGCACATGGAGATGCTTATGGCATATTTGGATGGCATTGCCTTATGTTATCCACAAGAGCGGCATTATTCAAATATGACTATATGGGAATGAAGAGTACGATTTAACTAAAATGTTATAGTTTGTTGTGCTATCCATAAGGCTATAAGTATTTTAGAGGCAAAAAATATGTTGGAAATTGTATGAGATGCAATTGGTAAGAGTTACCTATCCTTGAACTCATAAATATTTATTACGTTATCCACAAGACTTTTATGAAGAATTGGAATCTCAACCCCACTAAGAAACCTTCCAACAGAGTTTTTCATTTTTCATACTAGAGGGCTATGGGATTTGCCAAATAAGTGGGAGACACCATTAGACAAAAGACCTCATCTAATTGTGCATGTCATCATAAGTAGTCCACTTATGCTTTGTTCTTGTTTTTGTAGATTCATCTACATCAAGCATCTTTATTTTTATTGTATGGCATACTTAATGCTAATAAGTTGACCGGGCCAAACTAAGTGGACTGGTTGAGGAATCTGAGAATAGTTCTTACCCAAGAAAAGTCTCCTAAATTCTTGATACTCCTATCCCGGTCCGATCAGGAATGATGCTTCAGAGAAAAGAACCACTTTCCACAAGTGGCAAGATGACACTATGACAATCAAGTGTATCATGTTAGCCTCTATGAGCAATGAGTTGCAGAGACGACATGACAGTAGATTCTCCATCCATTCTTCTCAATCTAAGGAAGTTGTATGGTGAGCAGAGTAAAACTGCTAGGTATGAGATATCCAAGCAGTTGTTCCGTACTAGAATGAGTGAGGGCACATCCATACAAAGTCGTGCTTAAAATGATTGACTTAATTACTTGATTAGGTCAATTAGATTTTGTTATAGATAGTGAGCTAAGCCAAAATTTGATCCTGTAATTACTACCTGATTCCTCGCAGTTTGTGATTAATTATCATATGAACAAATTGGATATAAGTCTGCCAGAGTTGCTCAATATGTTGAAGACAGCTAAGAGCCATTTCAAGAATAAAAAGAGCCTAGTGGATGAGCTTGCCAAGAAGAAGGAAGGCAAAAAGGGTTCAAAGGAAAAAAAAAAAAGGCTAAACCTTAAGGCTAGCATCTCCAAGGAGAAGAAGGAGAAGAATATCTCCACCAAAGATACTTGTTTCCATTACGGCAAAGATAGGCATTAGAAAAGAAATTGCAAGTTCTATCTTACAAGTATAAAGCAACAGAAGAATGCAAAGGTTGCATCTGCTAAAGGTTTGTATGTGCTATAAACCAATTTATCATTGAGTACTTCAACTTCAAACTCTTGGATATTAGATACTATCTGCGATTCTCACTTATGCAAATCATTGTAGGGACTGCACGAAATAAGAAAGCTAAAAGGTGACTTTGAGCTAATCAGCGCTAGTGCAGAGTCCATCTAGACCAAAGCTGCAGGAATCTATATGATAAAGTTATCTTTGGACAAAGTTTTAGAATTAGTAGGCTATTATTACATGCCAAAAATCAGTAGAGCCATTATTTTTGTACCTTCATTATTTGAACATGATTATGAAATAAAATAGTAAAGGTTGCTCTAAACCAAGAAAAGAAAGAGAGGAGATGTGAATGTCACACACATCTCTGGCATTGCCGACTTAGGCATGTTAATGAGTCAAGAATAAACAAGTTATATAAAGAAAAATTCTTTGATCCATATAATTCAAAATCGTATCGAACTTGTGAATCTTGTCTTATGGGAAAGATGACCGAGACTCCATTTATTAGACGTGGAAAAAGGGTGAGTTATTGGGCCTCATACATATAGATGTTTACGGTCTAATGACAACTCAGGCCAGGAGAGGATACTCCTACTTTATCACCTTTACTGATGATTATCAAGGTTTGGATATGTATATTTGCTAAAATACAAATCTGAAATCTTTGATAAGTTTAAGGAGTACCAAAGCATGGTTAAGAAACAAACTGGTAAGAGTATTGAAGCTTTGATCTAATCGAGAGGGTGAATACTTAACTAGTGAATTTCTCCATCATCTTAAAGAAAAGGGAATTCTTTCTGAATGGACGACTCCTTATACATCACAATTAAATGGTATTGTGGAAAGAAGGAATTGTACTTTATTAGATATGGTGCGGTCCATGATGTGCTTCATAGACCTTCCAATCTCATTCTGGGGACATGCCCTAGAAACTACCACATACATTCTAAACAAGATACCATCCAAATCTGTTTCTAGCACTTCATACGAGATGTGAAAAAGAAAAAGGCCGAGCCTCAAACATCTGAAGAGACGAGGCGGCCTTGCTTATGTCAAAAGAGTTGAAAGATATAAGCTAAGTGCTAGATCAGCTAAGTGAAGATTTATAAGTTATCCTAGGGAGAGCATGGAATACTACTACCACCGTACTGTACAAAAGATGTTTATCAATAGGCATGCCGCTTTCTTGGAAAAATAGTTTGTCTAAGAAGGGGCTAGTGGGAGGATAATTGAACTTAAAGAAGTTCAAGACCTACAAACCATCCCACAATAACCTATGGATAGTCCGCAAGTTGATCCTCAACCAGAAGTGCCCTTAATGAGATACAACCACCACACACTCTCTCCAAAAGTCAAAAAAGCATAATGTACCACTTAGACATGGGTTTGTCATTGACAATAACAACGAGCCACACATCATTGAGAATGATGACCCCATAACCTATTCGAAAGCAATCATGAGCAGTGACTGACAGATGGCTTGAGGCCATGAAATCCAAAATGGACTTCATTTATACTAACTATGAACTTTGGTTGATGCACCTGAGGGTGTAACCCCAATAGGTTGCAAATGGATCTTCAAGAAGAAGATTAGAGCTGATGGCCGAGTAGAAACCTACAAGGCTAGACTAGTGGCAAAAGGTTTCAAGCAAAGGCAAGATGTGGACTATGAAGAAACATTTTCACCAGCAGCAATGCTCAAATCCATTTGGATTTTGCTTGTTATAGCTGTATATCATGAGTATAAGATCCGGCAAATGAATGTGAAAACTGCTTTCCTCAACGAAAATTTGAGGAAGAAGTCTGCATGACTTAGCTAGAGAGATTTGTCTCTAGTGAAACCCGCCTTGGAGGACATAATTGAAATAATTACTTAAATTATGGATTTATGAGAAACCCTGGAGGGCCATAATAAGCATGCTAGCACATGTTATAACCTTAAGATCCCTTAACAACTCACGCCCAAGAGAGCTCATCTCTAGAGATGGCCACGCCCAAGAGGATTTCACACCTAAGAAAAGCTCACGCCCAAAAAGAAAAGAAACGGGGGCGACTTAAGGATTTCAGCCAAGGATTCAGGAACCGGTACTGATTCCCATACCAGGTCCTAATTGGTACGGTATGGTACCATGCCGTACCGACCGGTATGCCATGATGTACCGATTTTTTTTTTTCGGACTTAATTTTTGTTCTAATTTCTTTTGTAATTTTTAAATTAATTTAAGGTTATATAATAATTCTAAGTTCTAACATCCCCAAAAAAATAAAATAAAAAAATCTAAAACAATGTATTAAATGTATTTAATGTACAAATCTCCAAGATATAAAAAAATAATTTACTAACCTCAAGATCTCTACTGATCTAAAATCATGTCGAGTATCTATGATGCTCGTGGATATCCAGATCATTCACATACTCTAGAGGAACATCAGTCCATCCCTCTATCCAACTAGCATTATAGTTTTGAGTATTCATCCCATAAGGTAACCTCTCTGGCTTATAAGACATCTCAGATCTCTTGCTCAAACTCTGACTCTAAGAGGTGTCCTTGGGATGATGGTATGATTGTGGAGGAGCCCATCCAAATATGCCAGCAACAAATCCGATCCATAAGAAGCTCCATGCTATATAGGATAGTAGCCACTGGAAGACGATATCTCAGATGCATCATATCCATATCCATATGGATCATAAACTGCCTGCAGGTGGTAGGATCCATAATACGAGGATGATCCAGATACATCCATGGATCCTACTTCACGTGCCAAATCATCTACAGCTGCATCGTGCTGGATGACCTCTGGAAGGCCATCGTCTATATGAAATAGTATCCTCACGGCCTCTATCAACTCGTGCACCGTAGTTCGTCTTGTGTGGCATGTATAAACTGAGACTCACCGGTGAATCGAATACCGCCCTACGGCTACGTCACATGAACAATAGTTTCTTATCCTCCAGTCCCTCCCTAGTCATCAGATCCGTCACTACTATCACCACTCACCCTGATTTCCGAATCCAAGCCTGCTGAGTCCTGTACTCTCGAGGATGCTACAATTGTCTTTCCTTTTGCTTTATCCTTTTTCTTTATTATCTGAAAGGATAGATCTCTTGTTCCTGCTTGAGATGACCAACTTCGTCTCAAAAATTCTCGCTTAAACATTTGGATGTCTCAGATATAGTCATGTGATGAATGACTCCTCTGTGTGCCCTCAAGCTATGGCTGATCAGCTGGAACCCTATGTGGAATATTTGTATCCGCCCATCACCCCGGATCCATCCTGATCTTTCTAGCTACTAAATTGACTGATCGTGGAGGAGATCCCAGCTCATCAAGCTCTGGCTTCTGCTGCTGGCCTGTAAGCCATTCAATCATCAGATCCTCATCCTCATCAGCATAATCACCCAACATCAGATCCATGTACTTCAACTGTACTTCATCCTGAATACATTTTAACCTCAATCTTAGATTATAATGAACATATACAAGATCGTTGAGGTGCTTCTATGTCAGACGGTTCCTCTATTTGCTGTGGATAAGGATAAAAGTCAACCAATTACGCTCACAGCTACTAAAAGAGACTGTCTGAAAAAGAATACGGATGGCTATAGCTTTCAAATTTTCTGCAAACTGTCCAAAATGAATCCACCATTCAGCTGCAAAAATATTAACCAAAATTAGGTATATAAAGTCAGCAAAGTCTTCTCATTATTGATATGTAATTTACCCGGATTCCTCTTTTTGCTTACGACAGCCGATGAGACTCCAAAGTTGTCCGTCCCCTCTCTAAATTATTTCGTCTGTGAAAAATATATTTTTTATATTAACAAATATGCAGTTGATTACAGACTGAATTTAGTTAAATACTCATCTTATCATCTCTAACATACCTCTTGCAGACACATTGATGCAATTTATGGATCATCCACCATCTTATATATCACATCACGAAGAACAGTAAGAATCTCATTATCCATATCCCAGGAATTATGTACTAGAATCTCGGATTCAAATAGTATGCTGTAGATAAATTCCATAAATGAATGAGTAGATTCATACAAATAGAAAAAAAATTTTCAGTGGACTCTTGGATTAGTACTTACTGGCTAGATGCAAATCCCTACCCATCTGATAGTCCCAACGGTGCTCGATAATGTTGATATATTCCTGGCCATATTTTGGATCTATCTTACTGATCTATTTCTTTACTCTCCATCATGTGATACAAAAAGCCCATTTGAGGATATCTTTCACTGTCCACGGTGCGAAGCACCTCATATAATGGCTTGATAACTTTCACTATCTTATCAACCCGTTGCCAAAATGACTGACTGGTCACCAAGTTCTCCACACGACTTTCCTCAATACCGACTCTCGCATATCTACTCTTCTGCCGATCGGCACTGACAAACATCTGACGCAATGTTGCTTTCTTCTTCAGAAGGCTATCAAGTGCTATGTAGTTTGTGGCAAAACAAATGACACCCGATCTAAAAATCCCCCCAATATGTCCGCATCAATGACAAGACCCATGTATGATTGTAAAATGAATCTAGTAATAGTCTGGACTGAGTCCACTGCCTGCTGCACCATACGAAGCTTCCCAATATCCATCAACATGAGATCAATGCAATGTGCAGCACATGGGATCCAGTAAATATGTGGTCGCTGCTCCATTAACTCTCCAGCGGTCTTATATTGCGATCCATTATCTATGATAACCTGCACGATATTCTACTCCTGAATAAATCACCTCCTCTATCAATCCAAGAATATACGTGGCGTCGTGCACCTTATCTGAAGCATCGATTTGTGAAAAAATATTTTTCCATCACAATAAGTCAAGAAATTGATGATGCTCCACCTAGTAGGACCGGTCTAACCATCACACATCACCGTCAATCCGTATGTAAGCTATTTATTTTTATAAGAAGAAATCCATTTCTGCAGCTCCTCTTTGTTATTATCAAGAAGCTGACCATAAATATCCTTTGGTGCTAAGGGATCTACACTCGGGCCAGCTGCCTGTATGGCTGAAATGGCAGATTGATAGTAAGTATTACCTGCTGCATTTGCTGAAATATGCCTAAAATGAAATCATGATCCAATAGCTCGTCACATGTCTTTTTTCTTATCCTTTTCAACATACTGTCAATCATCTGTTGTTTTGAATCTTTGCTGAGAAAAGCATGTGGATCCATATCATGAATGGTGGCTTCTGCTGGCATATCCCTAGAGGATCTCCTACTATTAAATGCTCCCAGCATAAATGAAATACTGTGCATGCCTCTACTGAGTGTCTTCCTGACTGAGGTGGTCCTAAACTTGGATTCTCCTTCAGCAGCCAGATTCCGATTCATAGTATGACGGTCCAAATCATTCTCTACATTTGGCCATCTCCTCCATACAATACTAATCATCCATACTTGCCCGAATGACAGCCTCCATTTGGGCCTCATCATCTAGAACGGAGGCCTGCTTAGACTCTCTAGAGTGAATAAGGTAGCTCTGCAGCTCGACGATCCACCTCTGCTCTCTTCTGCTTGACCTTCTTCGTAGATTTAAAATTAGCAAGATATTTCTTCATCAACTGTCGGACCTCCTATGGGCATTTTTAATATATGGCCACATCGAGGTAACCACCAGCCAAATGCTATTTCAACCTAGTCATCCCTCCTCTTAAACTCTATGTTGCACCATTTGCATCTCCAATGGTACCAAGTCGAGAACATCTCGCCATGCTCCCAAGCAATATCACGCTCTGTATCCTTCTTACTCATTTCTGCAAGTTTTAAAATTTTTCACCGAAAGATCCTATTTTTTTATTATTTAAGTAATTAAAAGATATAAAAAAATTTAAAAATTCTAAAGAATTTATTTAAGCTTAGATCCAAGTAGAAACATGTTATAGACTCTACATATATTCTTCTAAGCCTATTAACATATATTAAATACTATTTACTTTTTTATTTCATTCAAAATTAAGCCTAGGTTACTATGCATATGATACATCAAAAACTCCAAAATCGGATATAAAATTTATACTATATATAGCTTCAGTTGTCCTAAATAATATTATGAATTTATAGTTTTTATTTTTTTTATTTTTTATTCTAAAAATATATTTTTTAAAAATATATATAATTAACAAAAATTAATGATTTTAGCATCACCATATAGATCTTTCAAAGGTCTATAACATATAATGAAATCATACCAAAATCATAAATTTTGACATGATTTTTTCTTATTTTTTTACTTTTTATCTTTTTTCGGACAAACTCTGAAAAATAAAATATTTACTAACAGAATACTAGATTACCTTACTTTCGATCGAAAACTTTCGTCTCTCCGAGGTTATGACAATTTTTTCAAATTTTTTACCTTTTTTTGGGCTTCGTTCGTACTCTCAGCATCTTGAGAGTTCGAGATCATGCTCTCGGACTCTCAGGCTCTGAGAGTCTTATCTCTGAGGCAAAGGAAAAGGGCCATTATTGGCTAGCCCACCCCACCCCACAAATAGTAAAACCCACCTCCCCTTGTCCCCTCGTCGGTATGGCTCGATTCAAAGCTGAACCGAGCGGAACTGCCTGGTACCGCCCGATTCCAAGCGGTTTGATGCCGAACCGTACCAAATCGAGCGATTCGATGCAGTTTGGGATATTTTTCAGAAAAAAAATGCCGAATCGGATCGATTTCCCACCGGTCCAGCTTGGTTTAGGGTGTACCGAGCGATTCAGCCCGGTACGGCATTCCATAATTTCAGCAATAATGGAGAGGGAGAAGTTTTTGATCAATTCTTGTGTGGACTAGCATTGGAGGCCATTCGATTGGGTGCCTGGTGGAAATCAAAAGCAGCAAGCAATCCAAGTTCTTGGAGGTATTCATATTCTTCTCTCTTGGTTGATTGTTTTATTTGTATTTGATTGTAATCATTAAGGTGATCTTGGTTTTGAATTCAGATCATGTGTTTTCAATTATTGAATACATAAAAAATTTAGAAAATCACATCTTCCGTTGTGCATCCGAATCCCAGCACAATCTAATAGGAGTTGCCTAAAAAGCCATAGTGTTATAGTAGAATTGATAAGAACATATTGGGGGGCAGGGGTGGTTGAATTTAGCAGATGGCTGTAATATGGAAGATGTGATTGATCATAGATATAGAGCAGATGTTTTCTTAAGTCAAATAGCAAACGCACATGTAGCAAGGCAATGAATAACAAGGACAAAACTTTATAATTGAAACACTATTTATCATAATAATTCTTTTATGCAAATTGAAACAAGCTTATGGTTGTACAAGTTTAGGAAAACAATTTCATCCATTTTTATGATTAAATTTATTACAGACTAAATGGATAGATTAATAAAAGATCCACATCAAGAATGAAAAAAAATCATATTCTTGTGTGGGAACCATGATAAGAGACCAGCATAATTAACGCTATGCTTGAAACATCATTTGGTGAATAGACCACCGAGTAGCCCAGATCATGACTTGATTGACTGATTGACATTATAATAAACATGATTTCAGTTTAGTTCCCATTGCACCATTCATACACACATAAAAGGCATTTAAACAACAGAAACTGGTAAGCTGTTATCATGCTACAATGGCTGTTACATAATGGTATTTGACCTATTTATATCTCCACCTCATTTCTGATATGGACACATACAAACATACCAACATGCATGCATATGCACAGTGAGTCATTCAAATACACCATTACTCTACCACTACAATCAATCATTTCCCCATTAAGAAGGAAATTGCAGATATCATCTGGTCAGTTCAGCTATGGATTTGATATCTATGAATTAAAAACTAGCTGCTACAAAGGCCATTATTTTGATGAATAATAATGGGATAATTAATGTCATCTTTCGACAACGCCTTATTCATAGAATAAATATTATCTTTGGAGAATTAAATCTCTAAAAATTAGTTTAACCAGATAATTAGCAATATGTCACCTCATATTCATGTTAATAAAACCACCATTGTGCCTACTAAGAAATCATGGTTATGAGAACCATCTGATAGTATAAAGGGGGGGAATTGCAAAAATAGTTTTGTTAATATAAACATGAGCAATGCTTAAATAAGATAGATGAAGAAACTGCATGATTAGATGAACAAGCAGGGAATAAGCAAGAAATGACAAGGTGGTGTGGATCCTAAGCCTCATAAGCTGCACCATGGGAAGAGGAAAGCAATAGCATAGCAATATGTGAAACCAAAATATTAGAACATTAGTGGCATAAGAATAATAGGAAATAACGATGCATAAGGAATTTAATATGTGCTTAAGGGAACATATTGAACACTAAGCATAGTTTGGATGGAAAGCATAAACATGTCACTTTTAGTATAGGTAGCAGAAAAACCTAATAAAAGATATGCAACCCATTGATGCCGAATTTAACAAATATTAGGAACACCTAAACCTCCAAATGCAGCTTTCTACCTTCTAAAACATCAAAAAGTTGGAATTCTAAAATCGAAGCCGTGTGCCCCTACTACATCAGACAAGATGTGAAGGGATGTGGAAACAATCAAGTCATCAATTTTCTGTCTTCTTTTTGGTTCATTGTTTGTTCAAACTAAGCAAATCAACAACATCTAGCAATCAGAATACTAACCAGCAAAATCTACAAGTATTCTTGGATCTGAAACTATAGTATCCATATCCCTAGATTATACTACACAAATTTTTAGACCAAAGATATACATGCCTTGTATCTTTTCCCTACCATTGCTTGGTAGAAAAACAACTTGGTTAGTGCACTAAGCTGACTCTATTCCAAACTCGTAACTTTGGAAACAGAATTTGGTAGGTCTTTTTTCCTTTTGAATTCTACAAGACACATTCAACTGTGCAATCAAGTTAAGCTTGGGAAGAGACTTTACAAAGAGGTAAATACCCTAGAATGGTGCACAACTACAAATTACAACTTGCATACCCCATCCAATTTACTTTGGGTCAGCAAATGCATCCAAGTTTTAGATTAAATTATGTACCATGCCACATTATTTGTGAGACCAAGCATCATCAAATAGTAGAAAACCACTTCATTTAGGTGCTCGTTAGGACATGGTTTGGTGTTGACCCAAGAATTGATTTTGATGATCACAAAACATTTGAGAGGGGTACTAATGGCTACACGTCTTTGGAGAGGTTTAAAAGTTTGTTTTAAGGAAGCCCAAGAAGTTTGATCTAATAAAGATGCATGGAGAAGACCAAGAGCTTAATTATGTCCAAGTTGGAGACAAGGGTGGCAGTTTTGGAAGCCTCAATTGCATAGAAAGATGACTTCGGATGGAGAGAAGGCAATTTCATGGTGTTCGGTGGTCAACAACATGAAAAATCAGCAATCTGGACATCAAGGGCTAACCTTTGGAGCTTAGAGGGCAACCCCCAGGTCATCCCCTTTCAAAATGGGATGTTGGCATGCTTGGCATGCCATAGGGTACCATACTAGTGTCACCATAACAACTAGTTTTCAATCTGAAAAAGATGCAATTAATGCTCCTCAACCACTCTCCAATAGTCTAAAATTGCTAGCATTGATTTTCCATCATCCATTAAGCTTAAATAGGCTCCAAAAGGAGAGAACATATCACGAATCCAAGGGAAACTACTTCCAAAGAGATAGTAGCTAGCATTCATTGCAAAAAACATTCACTACCACTCCAAACACTACTTACAAGTGCTTTCATTGCTCTTCTCCAACTGAAAGGTACATTCAAGAGGCTTCTTCATTGATTTGTAAAGTGCTCATTAAGGAATTTTGATTGTTTTGATTGTTTTACTTTTGTACTTATGGGGACAAGTTTTGGGTGTGCTAAAACCTGAGGATAGGTTTATCCATACCTTGAAACCGAGTATATTGGGTCTACTCATGCCCGGTAAACAAGTGACTAGCTTGGAAAAAGCTAGGATGTTGGTCAGTGAGATCCAACTTTATCATCGTTTGAGAACGATTAATGGATTGAAAATTCCCAAGTAGGAGACTAGGGAGTAGATGCAGGTGCTGGGTTTGGCACCAAACCACTATAAACTCTTAGTGTTTGTGATGCTTTGATCTCTTAACTTGCTTGCTTTCTTATCTTGCATATCTCTTGTACTTGCCACTACACATCACTTGCACCTTAAAAAATTAATCTACTGTTGCATATAGTACTTAAAAATCTTGGAAAACCTAATTCACCCCACCCCCCTCTTGGGTTGCTTAGCTGGGCAACATTTCGTAAATGTTTCAATGCAAAAGCCAGTCCACTAATCATGATCAGATGATACAGAAAAATCTGTTGAATCTATATGTTAACTTGCTTACAGAGATCAAGAACCAGAACAAGCTGAACGATCTGAAAATGATATACAAAAGTATACACAAAACATTCCTTTCACACATCAAATTGAGGACTATCATATGAATGACAGAAACAAATGAATGTTTGCTCCATGGTAAAAGTACAGATGGAAAAAATGTTACCAAAAGTTTCTTTTCTCTTCAAGATATGATGTGATGATGTAGGCGACTGATATTCATCATACAGCCACAAGATATCGCTAACAAGAATTGATGGACTGCAGTAAAAACAAATGATGATCAAGAAAATGGGATAAATTAAACATATAGCATAGTTGGCACAAAGGGTGGGATCAGTCAGTGACCAACGAAGAAAAATCTAAATGTATGACAAAACAGAAGCAACAAAATACAGAAACCTTTGAAGCAGTAAAAAAGATTACAATGACTTCAAATGTGGCAAAGAGAAACAAATAGATGCATTTGCAGAAAATCTAAAAGAGCATTCAACAATACAAAGTGCATATTCAAATTCATACAAGTGAGAAAAATTATATATATGAAGAACCAATTAGTATCGAGAAAAATAAAAACGCAGCAAGCATCATCACTTGGGAAGCATTAAGTAGATCAACAAAAATATCTTCAAGCAATTACAGTAAAGTTACTTATATTTCCCTTCAAAAGTTTCATGAATTAGCTCATAAAGAAGAATAAACCAAATTTATGCATTCATGGCATCCATGTCAGAGATATCATGGAGAACTACAGAAAACTGAAGGGCATCATATCCCAATTCCTGAAAGTTGGCAGTCCTTACTCGAGGAAATCAGCAACCAGAGTCTTGAGTTTAGACATGTCAATTTCCATTTACATCATAAGTTGACCAACTCATAGAGTAAGTTATTTAAACAAAACATCAACTTCGTCAAGCATTTGGGAAGTTATGCATAAAAATAATTATAAAATTATGCATGAAGATGACTCCCAGGGAAGTCATGAATGGAGATTACCAAAATAGGTTATGCATGGAGAGAACAAGTCTGTGACCATAATGTACTCTGCTGATAAGGTATGGAACGAAGGTTCAGTTCAATATATGAGCTGAACCAATCCGTACAAATACAAACCAAGCAAGAAATGGACCCATATTGCTGGATTATAGTCAGTACCATGGCCACAAGTGAGAAAAAATGCTGGGAGCTTATCTTGGTACAGGTACCGCACCCAGTCATACCAATACTGAACCACACCAGTATAATTCCAGGTACCACTTTTCCGAAGCTTGATTGGGAACCTTCAATAGGAAAACTATCAAAGGATCCTCTACACCCAAAGTTTGAAATGCCAGTGCACCATATTGTCCTGTATCTTGCACATATCAATCCATATCGACATAGATGTATTGTCCATGCCAGTGAACCAAGAGTAGTGGTGTACCATTCTCACATACGGGTATGCGACCAATATGCCGCTGCACCATGAGATCCAAAACCTTGTCTAGACCTCGCTTCTAATGACTTTCATGCCAATAATGCTTCTTAAGACTCTTTTATCCTTTAATTTTATAGTAGATTATATACCTAGATTCTCAAGCACTTGTTGTTTGTAATATTTTAACCCTCTCAACTTGTTTCTGATTTGCATTCTTTCTATCTTCGCCAATTGCTTGTATTTGTAACCTTCCAAAAGAATACATCATAGTTCAACTGATAGTTGATTTTATCATTTTATCTTCCAACCACAACGAATTTGAAAAAAGCCTGACATATAACCAAATAATCAGTCCAATTCTACTCAAAATCATAATCGTGGCATACTAGGCATTCCAAGAAATTCAATTGGAAAGAATTTCATACCTTCATCTAAAGCAACAACTTGAGTCCTTCCTCTACATGGTTCTCTTGGGAATTGACTTTAACAATGAACAGCTTCAAATTGAATGATATTTCTTTGAAACTTAGTATCTAAAGTTTTCTACCAAAGAGCATTGCTCCTGCAATAACGCCAATTTGGTATCTCACTTCAACAACCACTTCATATGGACTGCTTTATTATTTTTTTTTTCCTTGGAGAACTCAACTTCCCTGATTCAAAACCAAACTCATTCCCATGCCCACGCCATTCACATAGGTAAATGCCAAAGCAAAAATTGGAATGTATATATCAAGGTTCAGCATCTCAATGCTAGATCCCGTAATGATAAAATCCTATTACAGCGTCACTACACAGTTTGGTACAATATGGTAATATCAGTATGGGATGGTATAGAATCGGTATGGTACTGGTATGGTATGGTATGCCCCGTATCACCCAATACAAGGCGGTACAGCAGACCATGGTTCATAGTTTCATGGTACTAGACTACATACCAATTAGAGAATAGTATGGTACTGCACCAGTACTATACTAGTACACCAAAAAAACCTTTTTTTTTTTAATTTTCAAGGTTTTAAGGTTCCTTTATTTAGCATTGAGTGAAAAATAGGTTTATGTGAGTGATTTTTAAATGTAATATATTTAAATTTTTTATGTTACATGCCTAAAGGAGGGTGTGACTGTATAACACATTAAATTAACTAAGTATAATATGAAAATGTAAACTACTCAAACAATAATTGGAAATGCAACATGCATGCATCTGTTCAATTCCTAGTCCAATGTCAATGTCCCTCATATATGCTTGGTCACATTCGTAGTCGGGCTTGGGACCTGACTCCAACCTTATTAATGTGCCTAAATAGGATCTTGGTAGCCTATCTATAGCAGAGATGTTGATACTACTGCTTCATCAGGTACAGTGGCAGAAATCCAGAAAAAGACTTAGCAGGTCTAATCCATGGCCTGACAAAGGCTGGAGAGGATAGTACCTGCTTGAACATGGAAACTCGCAACCCACATATCCATATGGATCATAACTAGCCACGGGAGGATATGATTTGGCACAGAATAATGATCTTGAGTACCAGGGGAATCCTAATATATCCAAGATTCCTAAGCAATGCACAACCTCATCAACCAAATCAATACTACATCTGCCACCTCTAGGTCCTTTTTCCTATATGCGGGTGTCCTTCCTAGCCATATTGGTATCTTAGCTGCAGGTCGTAGTGCCCATAAACCAATGCATTTGGTCTCTTCTGAGTCAAAGGGTGTCTCTGCTTCTTGTGGATCAATTCAAAGGTTGACTGTTACCCAGGCACCCACAAGCCAAGATTATCTGCAAGAGGATCTTGACTGCATTTTTCTTGAGTGTGGGGCTTTTCCACCACAGTGAAACTACTACTCAGCTGTCAATATAAACATAGACATTACCCAACAACCACCAATTTGTATCAACACAGGTGAATGAGATCTACTAAAGAATAGTACCCGGACAAAAAAATCTCCTTGAATGGCAACCACACCACTCTCTATGAGAGGATCCTATCCTGATAACATTACTTAATGCACTCAAGATCCCCTCATCAATGTCCATCTCAGGGACTATATTGATGTACTTCGGATCGAGGTAGTAAACTACCACAAATTGTGTTTAATTTGATTAGAGTATTAGTAACACTTATTAAGTATTATTGGCTTTCTACCTAGATGCAAGTCCTTGATCATCTAAGTATCCCATTTTTCCTGAATGATACTGATGCAAGTAGCAGGATGCACAACATCAGCCTATCTAATCTCTTCAGTAGCCATCATCATCATAGGATAGAGAAAACCCATCTGGGGTATCTCTCGCTGTCAACAATCCGAAGCACTCTATAAAGTGGTATAATAGGCTTAACTATTTCCTCAAACCATTTCCAAACTATTGATCTATCACTATCCCCTTCAAATGATGCCCCTTCATGCCATCACGGGTGCATCAACTTTACATCCACTCCTCATCGAGGAACATGACTCAAAACCATGCTTTCTACTCAACCAGGCCATCAAATGCAATGTAGAGTGTTGCGAAGCTGGTAAGTATTGGTCTCAGTAGGTCTCTCTTAATGTACTTCCTCATTAGTGCCAACACCCATATGTGATTGCATAAGAATTTGGTTACGGCCTAGACTATATTCACTATTTGTTTCACTCTTCGAAGCTTTCCAATATACTCGAAAATCATAACAATGTACTGGATGACACATCAGCTCCAAAAAATATGCAGCCTGCTTATCATCGACAACTCACCAGCCCTCTTATATTATGATCTGTTACAATCACCCCTTGCAGAACATGCTAATAACCTCCTCCATCAAGCTAGGGATGTGGTCACTATCGTGCACTCTAGCTGAAGCTTAAACTAACTTATGAATGAATGTCTTGAAACAAGTTAATGATGTTTCACTTGATTGGACCGGATCAACCATCACACATCAATGTCAATCCACATGCAGGCCACTTGTTCCTGTAAGATGCTATTCATGTCATCCTTGTCCTTGTCAACTAGCTCACTGTATACGTCCCTCGGGGTGGGCAGATCAACACTAACCAGCCATTTATATGACATCAATCATGCTGGGGTAGTAGTTATTGCCTACGATGTTCGCTAAGTTGTGGCTAAAGTGGAACCACTTTACAATAGCCCTCCACATATCCTTTTGTCCTTCAATATATTGTCAATTCTTTTTTGCTTTGTCTACGCCTAGAAGGCATGTGGATTCAAATCTACAATGGCTGCCCCTCTACACATCCCTGCTCTTATTTCCTTTCTTACCATTGAAGACCTGTCACCCCCCCCCACCAACCCAAGAATATGGATGCCATCTAGCTAGCACTTGGAATTTAGACTAACTAGATCCTTTGACCATGATTTGGCATAATGGACTTGGATCTAGAATCCCATCACACTACGAGGGTTCAAACTAAGCTTTGTAGCAAACCACCTCATCCACCTACCACTACTCCCTATTGGCTTGGATGGTAGATTGCAAGGCTTGCAATCTCATTACCGGACCCTAGATCGGTACCATTTTATTGTCGGCACGGTGGGTACAAGATAGTACGCACCAATACAGTGAACCCTGGTGGATTGAATTAGGGCCTCCTCATGTTATCTAGGTCAAGGATCTCATAATCTATTGAATCCTAGGAGTGATAGGATGGTACCTTTGTTTTCTTGGTGATCTCTTCTTCTTGAAGTCTCGAAGAGCCTATCTAAAAAGCTAATGGACCTCCTAAGGTTATTTCTGCAAGCCGTGACATCAAGATACCCACCAGCCAAGAGCTACTTTAATCAGGTGACCCCACTTCCTCCACTCAAAGGTACACCATGTGCATCTCCAATGGTGACAGCCATTTATTATCTTGCTGTGCTGCTACCCAATCCTATTCCTTACTTTTCTTGATTTTCATCTCCATTACTTGCCTAATTCTAAAACTTTTAAACCACTCATCATCAATCCCAGAAAAAGGTAACATCAATTATCACTATGCATCTGCAAATTATCGATAATTTTTCATGGATTAATTAATTTTTTAACTTAGGATTACTAAAAAAGTAAGAAAATTTTAAAAATTCCTAAAAGTGCTAGTTTCCTCAAAAACTACTTCTGGACCATATATAATCCCAATCTTTTATGACTTTCCCTACATTAACATGTTATATTAAATTTACAAAATATATAAATTACATGACTATCAAAAAATATGATACATGCTCCAAGAAACATGTCTGAAAATTGAAATATCTTTCCATGATACTAAAATTTTATAATTTTCTGAGATAATATTTTTGAATATTTTTTATTAAATTTTATTAAAATTAGTATTTAATTTAATAAGATCCCAAAAATTAAATTTTAATTCTGGCTAGTATAGTCTCTGATAGGTGGTACCACATATTTCTTTTTCAGCCCTTATTGAACACTAATAAACTAATTAATCTAGTACCATAAACTGAGGCATTTATTCAAACAGCAATTATTATGTCTAAAATTAATCAATCCATTGTCGAAAAAAAAATAGAATGCTAGATCCTAAGAATGATACTAATTTTCGGACTATAATATCTCATTTACTTTTCTATTAATTTTTATTAAAAAATATGTTTTTAATAGAAAATAAAATAAATATCAAAAAAATCAAAAAAGTTATAAAATTGCGTATCATAAAATCATACCAAAATACAACATTTCGGCATGATTTCCCTATATTTTTTCAAGTTTTAACCACTTATGGGATGCAAGGAGGAAAAGAAAAAAGAAGAGGGAAATACCTAGATTGGATCTCTTGCTCACCCTTTCACTCTCTCTCTCTCTCTCTTTGCTTCTCTTTCTCCTCCCTTACCTTGAAATAGAGGAAGAAAAGGGCATCAAGCCCTTTCTCCTCAATCGTTGAGGCCCCGAGCAGTATAGGGCCCTTACAAGGCCGAATTACTCAAAACTAAGTAGCTCCAGGCAATTCAGCCAAAAACCAGTTCGCACCGATTCAAGCACAGTTTCACTCTAAGACCATGAATCAAGGATTGTCAAACCATCCTGAATCGTCTGGCTTGGGGCATATCGAGCCGTCCCATTGGCTGATCGGGACAATTCTGGCAATTGAAACAATAAACCAGTGGAGAGGGAGAAGGAGAAGAGAGGAAAAGAGAGGGGTGAGGGAAGGAGAGGGTGAGGGAGAGAAGGCCACCAAAAGGCTGCTGAGGCCACCACACCGTGGCCGACATTGCTAGAAAATCGGAGGGGCTTTGACCTCCCAATCAAAATACGGACTTCGGCCTATGTTTTTTTTGCTTTTACTGGGGGAAGTCAGCAACATTATTTCTATCGAGAGGGCAGAGCCCCTTCGGCTTTCCAACAGTGTCAATAGTGGCATGGCAGTCTCAGTGGCCCTCCGACAGCCCTGTCTCCCTCTCCTTTCCTCCCCTCCTCTCTTTTTCCTCTCCCATTCTCCCTCCACTCTCTTTGCTGTGTTCCTTCAGAACTGATATTGAATAGCATGGGGGCATATGGAACCATGCCGCAGGCTGACCAATCTAGGCCCTGTACCAGCATAGCGAACCATGCAATGAATTATCTTAGTTCATGGTTGGTAAGATACTGTACCAACTAGACCGTGCGGTTCATTGGACTGCATACATGGTATGTATGGTTAATATGAGTTGAATTACAGAATGAAGAGTGAGACCTTGACACCAACAAATAATCCAAAGAAGATTCCAACTTCAAGAAAAGTAATAGTTAGAGCATCTTGTTAGAATGGCATTAATCAAGTGCTTAATTATTATTTGATTGCTTTAGTTAATTGAGTCACTTGAGCCCACTAGCATGAGCTTTATTTAATTGAGTTGGTTCCTCATAATTTTTATCATTTTCCTTACATTTTCTATCAATTAGGTCAACTACCTAAGCAGCAAACAACTTTTATTTTATTTTAGTCTTACTTTGCCAGCAAGTCATGTCACATGGCCATAAAATCACTAGCTTGAGAAACAAGCAACATTATATATTTGAAGTGTACTTGTTCTACTAGTCACCTTACTTGGGCCAATAGAGGTTAAACTGGCATGAAGGGCTAGCTTGCAATTGTATCTTAATGGAGTCGTCATTTTGTCACACGCCACTTTTAAGCATTCTATAAGTGGCTGCCCCTTCCTTCGGATGGTTTATGACATTGATGAATGAATAAATTTTCCTTCATGAAACAATATGAAGAGTGAAGGTAATTTAATAACTAGAATTGAAATTCCAAGAGCAACATGCAAAATGAAGAGAAACTGGATTGAAGAAGTTCTCACCAAAAATTGTATTAATATGTCAAAAGCTGCCCCTTCATACAATGATATGACCTCTAATTTGGGCATTTTACCCAGTACAAAATTATCCTACGACCTAATAATAAGAAAACATGCTAGAATTATTCAACTACAAATACAGCAACCTGTCTAAAATTTCATACATTCTCCGAATGGAAAATTTATAGGAAAATACAGCAAAAAACCTTTGAATCCTGTTTTCTCGCATGCTTACTCATGAGTTGGAAATAAAATCAAATATTTGTTCGTGCAATTCTCTCCCATGAATCAACTACCTCCTAGGAAGCTTGGCAAGTCCAACTAGCCCTAGCACTATTGGCTATGCCTTGTGTTGCATCACTTTGGGTGATGCAAAGTGAGCATTAGAACCTCAAAAATGATTCCAAGTACAGTAGAAACAAGCAAGTATCAAGTTAGAAACAGGTCAAGGCATCAAGCCCTTGTTCATTGTGAAAGAATTGATGTCCTTTCTTCCTTGCTAATGAAAAATAGCAGTAAAGTCATCTTATAATAAGATAGTATTGCTCACAAACAATAAAGATAAAATATTAGAATGTACTAAAAATATATAGACTAACATACCTTGAACCACACTGGTTCGCAATATGGAATTTCAAAAACTTAAATCAATTCTACAAATAATGGAACCTATAATCCAAATAATTGCATCCACAAAATATCATGTATGAATAGTAACAAGAACTATTGATAATAAATAATAAAGTTTGTTGTAAGTTCCATTTAGATAGTTAATCATTAATTTTATTTACAGATCTTACTTTGATTTTCAGACTCTAGGGAACATAACCAGAAATCTATAAAAGTTTTGAACCATTATATATAGCAACACAGCATCTCATCCAAAAAGGCTAGCCATGAAAATGTTATTTGGGTTCATTGACCCTATATACATACCCAAGATCGCCCTAGCAACCTAAACATACGCTTGCACAGCTCCTCACATACTCCTCCCATTTTAATCTCCATCATCCTCGCTAGGCTAAGGATCCAAATCTAGTCAAATCCAATCACAAACACAATGATCAACATGTGGTCAGCTTCACTAGATCTATGCTGCATTGTCCTCTAGTCAACATAAGCCATGGGCAAGGTCCGCTTCAATACCATGATGCCAAAGCATCTATGTTGACCGAGCGAATTTGTGAGGCTTGTATTCTTGGAGCAGCCAACCAAGGTGGTGTTTTCAGCCTTGGAAGATAGTGATCCACCCCTGCTATTCTTCCAACTACCATCTGACTCTATATCGTACATGTCATAGTCGGCTTTCTACTTCACCACAATCGGTTACACCAAACATATCCTTCCTCCTTTTAGTTTTCAGCCAAAGTTCAACACCTCCCTAGCGTCAATTGGTATCAAAGCATGGGTTCAAGATGCCTCCACACCACCGCAACATCAAAGAATGTGTTGAACATGTATGAGACTTGCATGACATTGAATTATATGAATTGCACCACCAGCTAGAACTTCAATAAGAAAATCAGCTGCTTGATCAACAGCTAGAGCAACATGAATGCCAACATCACTAGGTTTTTTTAAAATAATATTTTTAAAAAAAATATTTCTTAAAATACGGCCGTTTGGGACTTATTTCCCAATTTGCCGTGCCAGCGTGAAATCATGGGTTCTACCCACGGTTTTCTGGCCATGTTGCCCTCCTCCCCGCCACGTTGCACCAAGTCAAGGCCATGTTGTGAAATCATGGCTTGAAGCCACCATTTCACTGAAATCATTCGTTGAAGTCAGGATTTCAGTGAAATCATGGCTTGAAGCCACGATTTCATAGCGTTACTCCCCCGACCGCTATCCCTGCTGCTCCCCTTCTCTCCGACTGTGCTACTCCCTACTCCCTCTCCTAAATCCCAGCCCCCTGCCTCCCGATGGTCCCTCTCGTGAATCTCGACACCCCCCGACACCGCCCTTCCCCCCTTTTCTACTCAGTCCGATGGTCCCTCTCCCCAACCCTCCCCCCCCCCAGTAAGTCTTACCAAAAATACTATAGATGTAGGTTTTTGTTAATGTTTATTTCTAGAAAAAATTTCTATAAAAATATATGTAAGCTTTATGATGACGGTAGATTTCTATAAATTTCTACACAAATATGTGTTATAGCTGCTAGATAAAATGATTGTACATAAATATGATGACATGGTTATGTTTCTCTTTTATCTATATTACATAATTATAATGGAGCATGATAAGTAATTAGAATGATTGTGTCAAGAAATGCAATCTAAATAAGAGTCACAATCTCCACTTCAAAAATAGGCTAGATGCTTAATATTCGAACATAAAATCTCTTAAGTATCTCACTATCTCCAAGACGTATTCGTCTTATAGGGAACGTAATAGATTTTCATGTTGTTAAGAAGTTGAATAGCTATTTCAAAAGGTTGTAAAAAAAAATTGAACTTGATGGAGTACTGAAAGAATCAATGAAGCATGCCAAAACTTATACTAGTGCACATGTAAAGGTCTCAAAGCTTGATAAATTTCATCAAAAGCTCAAATAAATTTATTTGCAATCGAAGTTTGAGAAATTGTGAGCCTTCTAGAAATATCCTATACTTCTCTTATATTACAGGAGCCACTCTTAAGTAATGTTGAGCCTAAATCAAGTTGCATATCTAGTTTTACTTGAAGTCAGCTTCCAATGGAAGTCTCGACTTGTAGATAATGGCAAACCAGCATCGATCTTGTACTGAACATCAAATTCAAGTAAGCTGCTAAGAAGCATGCATGCATCAATAGATTCTTTTTATTCTAAGCATGATGATTTTATTCTAAGAATGCTGAACTTACTAAATTTATTGTATGTGTAGTGAAATATGGGAGAAATAGTCACAGCCTTATGCTACATTAATAGTTCTATGGTTAATGGACCATATGGAATAGAGTATACTAAGCGACCACAAAAGGATATTAGAATAAAATATGGAATGAAATTTAAAGAGTTATAAGTTATGTAGAGTCTTCCATGTAGATAGAAGAAAAAACAAAATAATGAAAATATATAGATATCCTGCTATTATGCAGCCAACAGTATTGAAGCATTAACCTATTCTGATTATCGAAGATGAAAATATTGAGATTATCTTTTCAATAATAAATTCGCATCCTTATTTATCCGGTGCAGAGTTGTACATAGATGTGCAACCCATTGAAGACACCAGACCTATTCTTGACCGGGACAATTATGAAGCAGCTAACAGGACATAGGAATGACAACTCAAGGAAGCAAATAGATTGGAGCCTCTAGTTCCAATGTAGTCAATAACATTGAATACAAATTCAAGACGTACAGAGGATCAGTTCCCTGTAATGGATAGTAACGTGTCAGATACTATTATCAGACAAGCTTCAAATTACATAGTTGCCAACGATACGGTTTATATGAGGAAGATGATTGCTAGTGCAGAAAACGGACGGACGTCGGAGCACGCTGGAGCTGGAGAAGACGAGAGCCAGCGAGACCTGTAAGATGAAGTTCTTGCCGGAATTGGCTCCGACAGGACCCTCCGACGGTCAAGTTAGTTCTCTGGCCAACAAGAATGGAGTACTTAGGAGGAATTAGAGCAGAAAGGAGAACTTAGAGACAAGAAACGTATCTGGAGGGTTCCTTATATTGGCGGAACCTTTAACAGAATGATGGTGACAGCCATAACAGAATATCAGAAGGCCATTCGGGCCACCTGAAGTTTGTTATGGAGAGTAGGCTGTTTTTTGTCGTGACTCGCCAGCGGTTGGATTTCATTAGTTAGAGATCGGACTGACCGAGCTTCGAAGGTCGGCATTTGCATTGATGATGGCGAGTCGACAACTAGATTTTGAGCTTAGATCTTGCTGGTGCTGCCTTTGACAGCTTTTAGGAACTTGGCCGCCTTCAAGATCGGCCGAGAGCGGGTTTGAACATTCAGACTGGAGACCAAAGAGGATGGTAGGCTCTTCAATGAGGACTGCAACCAGGCTTTCTTAAAAACGTTCGGCCGAGATGGCGGAGATCCAAGATTGACTTAAGGCTAGGATGGACAAATACCAAAATTCGTTACTTCTCAAGTGACCACTGCTTACTCTGGATTGAAGATCGGACTTATGTTGATGATGAAGTCCTCTTGCTGACTCGAATTCGTCTATTCAAAGTTCTTGGTGTAGAGTTGTCAAGATCTGCAATCCATAAGATGGAGTAGAGGAATTCAGCTGGAGAAGTGTTCGGCTAGCCGGGGTCCCTAATGTGAAATTGGTGAGATCCGCCATCTATAGTGAAGGAATTCGACCGCCTTCAAAGTCGGCCATCAGACAAGGTCGGTTTATGTTGGGATCAGATACTAGGAGGCCTGCTGTCTATCTTGAGTGAGGGATCAGAATCAGTTGAAGGGAGACTCCTTCCACTACTCAGGTTCGCCCGACCGAAGTTCGTAGTGCGATTATGGCAAAGTCTACCGCTATTAGGAAGGAGCTGAGAGGACTTCCATCGAGGAGATTGGCCTACACGAGGCTCAATATTCATGAGTTGTTCTTGAATGAAGCTCTGAACCTGTGAACCTTGGATTCCAATTTTTAAGGATTCATCGAAGACTAAAAGGTCGACTTGGTTAAAGTTTGGGTTCGATCGTCACAACTCCAATCAACACTATATCAAGATCGAACATCCCACTGGACTTCGGCGAGAGCTATTTTACCCCCAGCACTTGTCCCTCTACTTCCGAGTTCGAAGTTCGAATGAAGTACCAAAAATCTACGACTGCCGAAATCCCTTCTGACTTCCCAGCTTCAGCAGAGAGAATTTTGGCATTTTCGAAATGGCATCGAAGCTTCTTTTAATGTCGAATGACCCAACACTACTTCGATGTTTGAAATTTCCCCCCCAGCACGGAGCTCGATGTACAGCACCATAAAGACCTCGTCGGACGTCAGCTACAGCCATGATGGGTGGGACACATGGCAGTAAGGTTTGGACGGAGGTAATCTGCAATCATAACCATCTCTGATCCATTCCGACTATTTAAACTTTTTCTCCCCCCGATTTCCTACTTCACCCTGGTTCTCCTTCTTCCTCATTTTCTTCTTCGTCCTTCATCTTCCCCGCACCCGAGCATCCTGTTCCATCTCTTCCTGCGATTTCCCTAGTCTTTGGCATCTCCTTCACTCTTCCTTCACCATTCCCGCAGCGTCATCGAGTTCTTCATTCATCTTAGCTTAACATTCTAACCCCTTTTCATACATTTTTACTGTTCTTTTGCCTTCTATTCTTCAAAAGTTTCTGTGAGTTTGTTTGCCAATTTATTTCGATTTTAGAAAGTTTTTCCGATTTAATTTGATTTAAGATGGCCTCTGAGATATCCTAATCTAGTAGTTTTAGGAGCCCGTCCGACCCGAACTCTCCAAATCCTAATCCTAGGGAGGAAGCCAAACTTATAGAAGTACCTCGTCCAACCTTCGTTTCCGAAACCATCCCTTGCTCCCTCACTCCCGAAGATCTTTCCATTATTAGAATCTAATACGGGGTCCCTTTGGAATATGATCTAGAACTTCCCGGGTCGAGCGGCCGAGCTTGTGCCCCTCCCCTAAGTCGCTTCTATTTATGCTCTGAAGCTCTTCATAACGGGCTGCGACTTCCGATCCCTCCTTCTGTTGTAGCCATCTTCCATTTTTTAAATATATCCCTTACCTCAATGGTCCCAAACTCCTTTAGGTTCATCGTAAGATTCTTAGCCCTCTGTCTTTCAACCAAAGTCCATCCCATAATCTCTTTGTTCCAAACCATTTTTATCTTTAAGCGATATCCTTCTGCCAAGAATTGGTGGTACCTATCCCCCTAATTTGGCAAGAAGGAGTTGCTCAAAGATGCCCCTTCCTCGATTCACAACTGGAAGGGAAATTCTTCTTTATTTCTTGCCCGTCCTTAGAGTTAGGGCTTCTTTCCTAGGGTCAGTTAAAGGATTCGGTCCGCAGAGCTTTAGGATTAGAAAGAAAGGACCTCAACTCTGCTAACACATTAAGAAATTACAAAGCTCCCCCACTGTCCAAGTTATTAGATAATCAAACCTTATTTAACCTCGGCCTAAGTCCCTTCAATCCGATAGGTATACATTCACATCTCATTAACTACTCTTTTGTCTTTTTTTTAACCTCGACTTTTTCTACTGCTGTAGAGGTAACTCTGGAAGAATTGAAGCGATTGTCCCAGGAACTTCGGACCCACAAAAGGAAGGGCAACGTGCCCACAAAGTCATCCAAGCAGGCGAAGGTCGACAATCCGAGCTCGGCCGCTCCAGCTCAAACTGCTTCTGTTCTCGAGGCTATGGTGCCTCCGACGACCTCGAGTCTGCTTGCTGAGGTCCCAGTCCCAACACCCCCGTCAAGAAGAAAAAGGAGGTGGGGAAGAAGTCACTCGCTAAGAAAGCTCGGCCTCAACACAACTCTAGGGAGTCCAGCAGCAAAAGCATCGACTGGAAGAATGCATCTTTTGATGATTAGAAAGTCGTCAAGTCCTTGGTTAATGGGTGCATTCTACCAAACATTATGGACAGGATTGTCCTCACCGGCCTCAAGCAGCGGATGAAAGACTCTCTTGGGGCTTTCCTCGAGGTAATTGCCTTACTCCCTTTTTTAAACTTATTCGTGTGTTCTTCCAGTAGTACAACTAACTTCATCATCTGCAGGTGGGCCACCAACTGATCGCCAACATCAAGGCGATCAACATCCAAAAGGCCGAGACCTCAAAAGCTATGAAGATTTATGAAGAATACAAGGCTGAGGTCGATCGTTTGCTGAAAGAGAGTTCTGCAAAAGTTGAGCATCTCCAAGGGACACTTAGAAGCGCCGAACAAGCCTTTGTGGAGATGAAGAGTTGGCTTCAGAGGCAGAGAGGAGGAAGAAGGCGGAGGTTGAAATTGCTAAGGGGGAAAGGCGAATTGCTGAAGCCAAAGAACAAATTATCTTGGATTTCAAGGCTTTAAAGGAACTGGAAGATATAAAGATCAAGTTCGCCAAGGAAGCCTTCGTCAAAGGGTTCGAGCTCTGCCAAAAGAGAGTCGCAGAGAAGTTTTCGGAACTAGACCTCGGCTTCCTAGGAAAAGAATCTTTCGAAGATGAGATGGAGCCTTCTACTAGTGCCAACCTTTCACCTACTAAATTTGCTGCTACCGAACCCGCCAACTCTGCTGTCGCACCATCAGAGGTCAAAGACCTCTGACAATTGTACTTTTTTTCTTTTCTTTTATATAATGTACTAAAAAGGTTTTCAATCAATGAAGTCGAATTCAGTTTCTCTTCTTTTCGTATCTTCTTTATATTATGGTGTACCGATTACTTAGACTCTTGTTTGCTTAACAATGCCATGGAACACAACCATATGCCGAGGCTGAACCACTACCACGGGCTATTCCTTTGAAGGTCGTCTTCAAAATTTTGAAGAAAGTTCATCAGGCCAATAAAAAGTTGAAGAAAGCAAAAGATGAACTTCAGAAGTCAAAGAACTATGCAGAGGGCACGATTGAAATCAATCGCCTTCGCCAGTCATCGAAACAATTTTTCAAGGAATATACTGCTAAAAAATATCACCTGAGTGAAGAGCTTGAAGCCAAGAAACGTGCTAGCGAAAAGTCTTGGACTTTAACCACCAAAGTCAGTTCCCTTGAAGTCGAGCTTAGAGCAGTGAAGAAAAAAATTTTACTACTGGAGGGGAGCTCGGCATGGAATACTGACCGAGAAGTGTATGGCTGGGACTAGTCTAAAAGATTTTTTGAGCTTCAGAGCCAACTGCATGCGGCCGAGGATTCATACCACAGTTACAGGCTCGGCTGGAGTGACCAAATCGCCAAACTTCAACGGACAATTCCAAAGGCTGATGAGGAGATTGCTCAACTTCGGAAGCGGCTAGCGAACAGGGCTCAAGCTAGCTCGAGCCGAGATTTAGAGGAAATTGCTTCCCTAAAATGCACCCTAGGAAGCCTTTCTGAGATACACAAAAAGGACAAGACGAGCTGCTCTAACTCAAGATTCAAATGACCTATCAGGACAATGCAGTGAAGGATGCTGAAGTCAAATCAAAGGTTCTGTGGAAAAGACTGAGGCTTAGAAGGATATAAGAAGAGTTCAGAAGCTGCTCGATGAAAGTATAGCAGCAAGGAAAGAGCTTGAAGACAAGATTAATTATTTGAAGCACTCCCTTATAATGGCTGGGGCGGGTAGTCCGAAGTTCGAATAGGACTTTGTCTTATTGGCTTTCTTTCTTCTTCTTTTTTGTAATTGGTCCTAGAGACTTCTTATACTAAACTTTAATATCAATAAAATCATACCTCTTTCGACCATCTGTGTCTTGTTTTTGATTTGATATTCATGAAACTCCTTACACTTGTGCTGTCTGATGTTGTTGTTTTGGAGTGATAATCTCAACCCGACATCTCATAGATGTGTCCCCCTTGTTTATGAGCAAGGATTTTCCAAACTTGTTTAGTCTCCCAGTTTAGGAACCAAGGTTTTTTTGTCTTTCATGATGGTCTTCACCCACGTCAGAACGAGATCCTCCTATTTCTGACAAGATCAGCTTTTACCTTCGTTAGGATGAGGTTAACTTCTTGTTTAATAACTAGAGGTCTTCACATCCCTCGTAAGGGTCTTTTATTCACGCCAGGACGAGGTCCTCCTCATGTTTCTGACATGGTTGGCTATCACTCTTATTAGGACGAGATTCGCCTCCTATTCCTAACAAGATTGCCAAGGCGTAAAAAGATCATTGAAAGGGCCTCTCTCCTTTACCTCCTGTTTAAAAATCTAAGGCCTTCAATCCCTCGTAAGAGTTTTCATCCACGTCAGGACGAGGTCCACCTATTCCTGACGTGGTTGGCTATCACTCTTGTTAGGACAAGATTTACCTCCTCCTAACAAGATTACTGGGACACAAAAGAGCCGTTGAGAGGGCCTTTCCTCGTTACCTCTTGTTTAAGAATCGGAGGCCTTCAATCCCTCGTAAGGGTCTTCATCCACGTCAGGATGAGGTCCACCTCCTGTTCCTAATGTGGTTGCCCGTTACTTCCTGATTAAGAACCGGAAGCCTTCAATCCCTCGTAAGGATCTTCATCCACGTCAGGACGAGGTCCAACTCTTGTTCCTGACGTGGTTGGCTATCACCCTTGTTAGGATGAGGTTCACATCATGTTCCTAACAAGATTGCCGAGGCACAAAAGAGCCATTGAGAGAGCCTCTTCCCATTACCTCCTATTTAAGAACCGGAGGCTTTCACCCTCGTTGAGACGAGGTTAACCTCTTGTTTAAGAACCGAAGGCCTTCTACTTCGTTTAAGAATGAAGTTCGATTGAATAATTTCCTGCCATCATTCAATTTGCACCAAAAATAGGGATGTTAAGATAAAGAAATTTTATTGAAGTAAGATCATTGATAATACATTCATAAATTCTTTGAGTTTCAAGATCGCGGAAGTATTGCCTCCTAGCTCCTTCAGATAATAAGTTTCCGGTCAGACGATTTCTACGACCTCATAAGGACCTTTCCAATTCGGAGCGAGCTTGCCTTGATTTTATGGCTATGAGATGTCCGCTCGTCGTAGCACCAGATCTCCAATTTTAAAGATTTTACCTTTCACTCTGGATTTATAATACCGTGCCACCTTCTGCCTATAAGCTGCCATCCAAATTTGGGCCTTCTCCCACTTTTCCTCCAATAGATCAAGATTTACCCTAAGATCCTGTGAATTATTTCATTCATCGAAGGCTTCAACTCATACCAAGGGAAGTTCAAGTTCAACCAGTATGATTGCTTCAGTCCTGAATGCTAGGGCAAATGGAATCTCTCCAGTTGGCAATCTTTAAGTGATTCTGTAAGCCCAAAGCACATGATAAAGTTCGTCCACTCATGTTCTTTTTGCTCGCTCAAGCCTGGCCTTTATTCCTTACAGCAGAGTTCTATTGGTTACTTCAACTTCACCATTTGCTTGCGGATGAGCCATAGTTGTGAAATAATGGGAGATTCAAATCTTCACAGAACTCAACAAACTTTGCCCCTGCAAACTAACACCCATTATCTATAATTAAAATATGAGGTAAGCCAAATCTACACACTATTGATTTTTAGACGAAGTTCTGCATCTTGGCCTATGTGATTTTTGCCAGGAGTTCAGCCTTAATCCACTTAGTGAAGTAGTCCACCACCACCAGAAGAAATTTTTGTTGTCCGGATGCAATAAAAATTAGCCCAAGTATATCCATTCCCTATTATGCGAATGGCCATGGAGCACTTAAGGATATGAGCTGAGAAGTCGGTTGTCTCTAGATATTGGCATTTCTTTGGCACTGATCACATTTTCTGATATAATCGGTTGCATCCTGCTGCATGATTGGCTAGTGGTATCCTTGATGGAGCAGTTTATAAGACAATGATCTGGCTCTGAGATGATTTCCATAAACTCCTTCATGAACTTCCCTCAGGACCAGCTTTAGATAGTCGGAGGCATTTAAGAAGCGACGAGTAAGACCTCCTGTATAATTTGCCCACATATAAAACATAATGGGAGGCCTGATTACTCAATTTCTGAGCTTTCTTGGGGTCTCTAGGAAGGATGCCATCTTTGAGATAAAGGATCAATGGATCAATCTAGTTGGGCTCAGGATGTACTTGCATTACTGGGGCTCTTCTAAACTCGAATGCCGAAGAACTTCAAAGAAAATCTCCTTTGGCAATTCATTTAGGGCCAAAGTGGCCAACTTGGATAGGTCGGCCCTTGCATTTTCTGCTCTGGGATCTTTTGAATGACAAAACTACCAAAGGCCAAAATTAAACTTTTTACCTTGTCCAAGTACTTCATACTTTCCTCCCGGGCTTCATAGCTACCATTAACCTATCCTACAACCAATTGAGTCACTGTAGACCTTCACATGATCCGTCCTCAATTTCTTAGCTATTCTCAATTCTGCAATCAGGACTTCATATTTCGCTCCTTTGTTAGTTGCAGGAAACTTAAAGCATAGCGCATATTCGACTACAACTTCCAAATTAATTAAAATTAAGCCTGCACCTACTCCAGATGCATTAGACGAACCATCAACATATAAGGCCTAGAAGTCTTCAGGCAGGTCCGCTTTCTCTTCAGAGGAGCTCGGTTGCAAACTAAAAATGCCGATCTCTCACTATTCAAGTTCGGCTTCATCTGGGATGGTGCATTCTACTACAAAATCGGCCAGTATCTGAGCTTTAATAGATGGTCGAGGTTGAAACTTGATGTCAAATTCCGTGAGTTCAATTGCCCATTTTGCTATTCTTCTAAAAATATCTAGTCGGTAAAGAACAACTTTTATTGGTTGATCTGTGAGGTGTCACTGTGTGTTCTTGAAAATAGGGTCTGAGTTTTCTTGCTGCAATCAACAAAGCATAGGTTAGTTTTTCCAATTTAGTATACCTTGATTCTGCATCCCTCAGAACCCGACTTATATAGTAGATCGACTTCTGAATTTTCACCTCTTCCTTGATTAGAACGGCTCCAAAGGCTGCGGGAGATACCGCCAAGTATAGGAACAACTCTTCGCCAGGTTCGGACTTGGTAAAGAGAGGAGGTGAGCTGAGGTAGTTCTTTAACTCTTCAAATGCCTCCTGACATTTAGGGGTCCAGCAAAAGTTTTTTGGTTGCTTGAGTACTTGGAAGAAAGGCATGCAACGTTCCACTAACCTTGAAACAAAGCGATTCAAAGCCGCAATCTTTCCCGTCAGCCATTGGACTTCCTTTATTGTCTTTAGGGCTGTCATTTCCTAGATGGCTCGAATTTTTTCAAGATTTGCCTCGATGCCACGCCTCGACACCATGAATCCCAGGAACTTCCCTGAAGTCACTTCGAAAGCGAACTTGGTGGGATTTAGCTTCATTTTGTACTTCCAAAGTGTGTTGAATATCTCCTCAAGATCGGCAATGTGATTCGTTGAAGATCGGCTCTTAACAAGCATGTCATCCACCTAAACCTCCATGTTGCGGCCGATCTGCTATTTGAAGATCTTGTTCACCAGGCATTGGTACGTTGCACCTGCATTTTTGAGTCCAAAGGGCATAACCCTATAACAATAAAGACCATAGTCAATAATAAAAGTAGTTTTCTCATCTTCTGGTGCCATCCGAATTTGGTTATAGCCGAAGAAAGCATCCATGAAAGTGAGAAGCTCATGGCCTAAGATTGCATCCACTAGTTGATCAATTCTAGATAGAGGGTAGCTGTCCTTTGGGCAGGCCTTGTTTAGGTCGGTGAAGTCTATGCACATCCTCCACTTATCGTTCCCTTCTTGACGAGAACCACATTGACGATCTAATCTGGGTAAGAGACTTTTCGGATGATCTTGGCCTTAAGGAGCTTATCAACCTCATCCACAATCGCCTTTTGCCCCTCAAGTGCAAAGCTGTGCTTTTGCTTCACGGGTCGACGTTTGAGATCTACACCTAGGTGATGTTCCATTACTTCAGCATCAATCTCAAGCATAACTGCGGGTACCCAGGCAAAGACATCAGCATTCCTCCGCAGGAAGGCAATGAGCTGCTTTCTGACTTCTCCTAGGTTGGAGCCAATCTGAACAGTATGGTCTTCATTTCCATCATTTAAAGAGACTGCAACAAAATCATCAATAGGCTCCCCCTGCTCTTCAGTCAGATCATCATGAGCATCAAGTCTATCCACGAGATAGGATTTTGGTTGCCTTCCTCCTTATAGAGCGATTATGTAGCAATGATGCGCCAAAGTCTGATCTCCTCTGACTTCTCCGACTCCATAATTATCGGAAACTTCATCTTCAAATAATAAGTTGATACCATAACTCAGAGTGCATTCAACCCGAGTCGGCCCAAAATTGCATAGTAGGCATAGGGAGCCTTTACCATTAGAAAATCAACATGAGCTTTGGACTGCTTTGGATACCGACGTACCACAACTGATAAAGTAATTATTCCTTCAACCGATACAGCGTCACCGATGAACCCTACCAATAGAGAGTTCATAGGTCCCAAGCGACTATCAGGTATAGACATTTTGGAGAAAGCATTATAAAACAAAATATCAGCAAAGCTTTCATAATCAATCAAAATGTGATGTACATCATAATCAGTAATATTCAAAATGACTGCAACCACGTCATTATGCGGAAATTGAACCCCTTGTACATCTTCTTTAGTGAAAGCGATGGATTTCTCAATTCTTTGCTTCTTCACTGACCCTACCGATCCACTGGCCTCTCCTTGCGAGTGTCCCCCAACGATCTTTTTAATGATTCCAAGTGGGGGCTGATCTTCTTGTGGTTTATCCCTTTGAGGTGGTTCTGATTTTGGTAGGGCTCTCGGCCAATCTTTCCTCCTTTCAAACCGACGTCATAGTAATCAGTCTAGTCAACCCTATTTGATCAGCTCCTCGATCTCATCTTGAAGCTGGATGCATTCCTCAATATTATGATCGTGGTCACGATGACATAGGCAGTATTTGTTGGGGTTGCGCTTGCTTGGAGGTGACTGCATCTTTTCCGACCTCAGCAGTTGCTTCTTGATTTTCATCAGCACTTGAATTTTTGGAGCATTTAGAGGAGAATGGTTGTGAAATCTTCTAGGAGGGGAGTTCCACCGCATCCTCCGATCTAGGCTTCTTGGTCAACGAGCTCAAGGTGGAGTTCAGGCTCATCTATGCTCTGGAGGGATTCTAGAGCGTGGCCGAGCTTCACTCAGCTTTTTCACAAGTGTGGACTTGCTAGATTCACCTGCCTGTCGTTCCCCCACGGCTTCATCATCTTTAAGTTTAAAAGCTTCTTCAGCTCGAATGTAGCTCTCAGTCCGAGCTAGCATGTCGGCGAAGTCCCAGGGATACTTCAGGGAGAAGAGATCATTCTTCTGGAGGCCACCCTTCAGTGTAGCCATAGCAACTGATTGGTCCAAGTTTCGGACTTCTAAAGTAGCAGCATTAAAGCGGCTGACATAAGCTTAGACAGACTCTCTTCCGCTTGATGTTGATGAGAGAGTCCAAACATCATCTCTGACATTGGCTGCTAATAAAATGAGCCACAAACTGATAGCTCAGCTGATCAAATGAGTAGATGGTATCCGATTTGAGGCTCGAGTACTAATTCCTTGCTGCTCCCTTCAAGGTGGAGGGAAAGGCTCGGCATAGAATGGCATTAGACACGCCATAAAGCAGCATCATAGTCTTGAAGGATTCAAGGTGGTCGATGGAGTCCAAGGTCCATCGTTACTCTCAAACTAAGAGTTTGAAGTTCGACGGGATGGGCTCCTGCATGATCTAGGTAGAGAATGGAGGGTCGGTGCAGATATCGTCATTGTGAATGAGGACAACCTGACGGAGTTCCTCAATCTGTCAGTTCATTTCCTGAAGCTTCTGATCGAGAATATCATCTCGATCACGAATCTCGAAGTGCGGCCGACTAAATGGGGGCAAAGATCTTTCGGGGGTAGAATTATGGTCGGAATAGGGGCTCTCCGCTCTTTGCTTCCCCTTTCCAGGGGTTACCGGCTGACTTGCCCAGGTAGGCCTTCCTAGCGTCGGATTCTGGTGCTCCGACGATAGTCTCTCTGGTGGTGCTGATGCCTAAGCTTGCTACATGGCCTGCACTGCTTCTGTAAGGCCCCTAACCTGCTGCATAAGCAGGTTGAACTGCTCCAGATCCACCGTTGCTGTCAATGGAGGTTGAGGTGTAGGTGATGAAGTCGGGATGGGCTAATCCGTCAGTTCCGGATTGGATGTGGTGGCAGAGGCGAGGGATCGATGGGAAGGAGCCTTCCTGGGAGGCATCTTGCTAGAGCAAAAGAAAGATCAATGGAAAAGGAATGGAAGGAGAACGGAAGAAGACGACCGCTCTCGACTGAGTACTTTTAGAATAAGGGCTCAGAAGTCCCTTCCTCTGGCGCCAATCCTATTGGTGCAGAAAATGGACAGACGTCGAAGCACGTTGAAGCTAGAGAAGATGAGGATGCTGACAAGACCTGCAAGATGAAGTTCTGGCCGAAATTGGCTCGAGCAGGATCCTCCGATAGTCAAGTTAGTTCCCTGGAAGAATGGAGCACTCAAGAGGAATTAGAGCAGAAAGGAGAACTTGGAGAGAAGAAACATATCTGGAGGGTCCTTTATATAGGCAGAGCCTATAACAGAATGATGATGACAGCTATAACAAAATGTCAGAAGGCCGTTCGAGCCACCTGAAATTTGTTACGGAGAGTGGGCTGTCATTTTGTCATAACTCGCCGACAGTTGGATTTCATTAGTTGGAGATCGAACTGATCGAGCTTCGAAGGTCGGCATTTGCCCACAACTAGGTTCTGAGCTTCAATCTTGCTGGTGCTGCCTTTGACAGCTTTTAAGAACTCGACCGCCTTCAAGGTCGGCCGAGAGTGGATGTGGACATTCAAACTGGAGACTAGAGAGGAAACGGTAGGCTCTTCAATGAGGATTGCAGCCAGGCTTTCTTAAAGAAGTTCGACTGGGATAACGGAGATCCGAGATTGACTTAAGGCTAGGATGGACGAATACTGAGATTCGTTACTTCTCAAGTGACCACTCTTACTCTAGGTTGAAGATTGAACTTATGTTGATGGCGAAGTCCTCTTGCTGACTCGAATTCGTCCATCCGAAGTCCTTGGTGTAGAGCTGTCAAGATCTACAATCCATAAGGTGTAGAGAAATTCGACTGAGAAAAATTTGGTTGGAGAGAAATTCAGCTAGCCGAGGTCCCTGATGTGAGATTGGTGAGATCTGTTATCTGTAGTGAAGAAATTCAACCACCTTCAAGGTCAGCCACCAAACAAGATCAGGCTATGCTGGGATTCGATACTTGATAGAGGCCTGCTGTCTATCTTGAGCCAGAGATCAAAATCAGTTGAAGGGAGACTCCTTCCACTACTCAGGTTCATCCGACCGAAGTTCGTAGTGCGATTATGGCAAGATCTGCCACTATCGAGGAGCTAAAAGGACTTCCATTGAGGAGATCGGCCTACACACAGGACTGGGTATTCATGAGTTCTTGAATGAAGCTCTAAACTTAGAGATCCTTGGAGTCCAATTTCCAAGGATTCATCAAGACTAAAAGGTCGACTTGGTAGAAGTTTAAGTTCGATCGTCACAACTCCAATCAACACTTTATCAAAATCGAACATCCCGCTGGACTTCGGCGGGAGCTATTTTACCCCTAACAATGATGTACCAAGTGAAGATGACATGGATGATGATGCTCAACAAGCCGGTACATTGCATGATTTAAAGTACCCACCTATTGTAGAGCACCCAAATTTTTGTGTTTGAAGCTCCTAGGACATTTAAGAGAATTGATCAGGCGGCTACAATGTATCAATGTCTTTATGCATTGCAGGCACCGCATAGCACCTAGGAAAGGTGATGAGTTGTGTAAAGGGCTCCATTTTGCGGATAAGGTGGAACCGCAAACTACAGTAAAACAGTACTCCATTGACACATGAATTTAAGGTTGTTGAGTCGAAGCCAAAGCTTTGGGTGGTTAAATATAAAAATGAGTCAAGATGTAATTGGATGCTTCGACCGATTAAGCGGTATGATTATTTCGAAATAATACGATATGTTGGTCGAATATACATGTATTTCGGTTATGCTTTATTAAGATCATTCCGGACTTGATTCGAAATTCATCACCAACAAAATATGGGATCTTGTAAAAGAAGTACACATAATATACATCGCTGGTATTGGTGCAGTCATAAAGAATAGATTCAGCTACACGCCCGATTATAGAAAGCTATGGGAGGAGAAACAAAAAGCAATACTTTGATATCTAGAGATTGGAATAAGTCATGTGACTTATTACTGAAGTGGTTGCGTGCTATGGAGGAGTTTAATCCTGACTCTTGGGTGAAGTTTATTAGCACTCCTACCTGTCACCCAGCATGTGCTGCATTTGATCATGTTTTTTAGACCTTTGCACCATTGATTGAAGGCCTCAAACACTGTAGACCAATAATCAGTATTCATGCTACATTCTTGTACTAAAAGTACCGGGAGAAGATGATTGCAACTGCCGTGGATAGAAACAATCAAATTTTTCCACTTGCATTTGCTATAATAGATGAGTCATCTGCAGATACATGGGGCTGGTTCATGCTTGCCTGAGATGTTTTGTTACATCACGCCAAAACATCTGTCTGATTTCATACCAGCATGCAGATATATCATCCGCGGTGCAAAATGAACATCTTAGTTGGCAACCACCTAATGCTTATCATGTATATTGCCTGCATCATGTAGCGAGCAACTTCAATATAAGATTATGAGATTCAAGATTGAGAGATTTGGTTAAAAGAACCAACATGCAAACATAAGTTAGGAAGTTTGACAAGTACATGAGAAAGATTGAAAAAATGAACTCGAAAGCTATTCAATGGTTGAACAAAATTCCTGTAAACAAAGAGTCCCTTGCACATGATGGTGGCCAAAGATTTGGAATGATGACTACGTTTCAATAGAGTGCTCAAGAATGCTCACTTCCTACTCGTAACTTTACTGGTATAACTGACATTCTTCCGACTTGTATCATATTTTGACGATCAACATGTCCAGGTGAACGATGTTAATAGGGATGAAATATTTACCCCTTTTGCTACAACTCGTGTAATCACCAACCAATCCAAAGCCACATCTCATAATGTTACAAGATTCAATAGGGCATGTGGGGTGTTTCAAGTGCAAACGGCATTCCGTGGGCCTTATATGAACAAAGACAACAATACTCAGGTGAGCAGTAATGCAAAACCTTTTATTTATGATCACTATTTATAATAAATAAACAAATTTAGTTTTTAATAATGTAATATATAGTGTAGATAGTATGATTATCGAAGCATACATGTACGTGCCAAAAATGGCAATGCTATCATTTGCCATGTTCACATGTGATGGCTGCTTGTGCTTATGTGTGAACAGATATCCAGTGATACGTTGATTGGTGCTACACTATGGAGTACTGTTACAATTACAATCATCAATTTCATTTGGTCCCACAAGCAGAGTATTGGTCAAAACCTAAAAATAACATGTTGATAGTACCACAAAAAGAATAGTTGCAACGGAAGGGAAGACCACGATCTTCAAGACTTAGGAATGAAATGGATTGGACGGAAGTTGGCAACAAACCTAGATGTCAAATTTGTGGTGAAGGACATGGTAGACGGACATGTGCAAGAAACAAAGAATGAACCATAGATGATAACTAATGAAATTTTGTATTTAATGTTGCATTTCGTTGAAACCTAATGAACCTTTGTTCCATTTATTATTGATATGTTGTTTGGTTTCTTTGTTTCAATACTAGCATATTGCCAATTATTCCACTCTTATAGTTCACCGTCAATAGTAGTATACTCATTTTTAATGTTAATGCTAGCAGCATATTGTATAAATGGAGCCAGGTTCGATCGATCATTCCATACTTTATACGCAGGTTATTCATCGATCGTCAGCCATCTAGGATGGTCAGATATATATTTATACTATTAAAATCATGTCAATAAATTATTTGCATTGACTTAATATTGATCGTTGATTTTTCTTTTTTTGTTTGATCTTGATAGGAGTCCAACTTTCTTACATGTCGATGGAGGGAGCTGGCCATGTTTCGGTCGACACCCCTCAATATACTCATATTGCCATATCTACATTAGGCCAGATTTTACGACCTTAACTGCATCGGTTTCATTTCGCTAGATTGGCATTAGATATCCCGTTCATAGAGCAGTGGCGTCCGGAGACTCATACGTGTCACCTGTCGCATGGAGAGTGCACTATCACGTTGGAGGACATCAACATCCAATTGAGTTTACCGGTTGACGATCTTCTAATTATAGATAGTACATGCCAGGATTGGCGACAGGTATGCTTTGATTTGTTAGGTGTTGTCCCACCCGATAAACTCAAGGATTCCCGATTGAGTATGGTATGGTTAGGATAGCAATTTTACGTGCTACCCCCTGATGTAGATGTTATAGTCGTACAGCATTATGCTAAGGCATACATTTTGCAGCTGATGGGAGGGTTTCTATTCATATAAAACAAATAACCAATGAATATCATGTTTTTTGTTATTATTTGCCAATTTTGAGGCCGTGGGACACTACAGTTAGGATAGTGCAAGTCTAGCTTGGTTTTATAAAGAGCTTTTTAGGGCCAGTAAAGATGATGCACACAATATCGCGGGAGCATTGATTTTACTTCTGGTGTGGGCATGGGATAGGATTCCATGTATAGCACCCCATAGATTAGGTCATCCTCCCATAGATCCTATTATGGATTTGGCTGATGGAGGTGCATTACCACATGGTCCACTAGCCATGAGGTACATAATGAACGTTGATTAATAATTTTTATATCTAAGCTGTTTTGAATCATATGTAACTCACTTATCCAACTTCATTGTGCAGGTAGAGAGATGCTTTCTCTGTGATGCAGGTTTTCACCCATATTCTGATCGCATATTGGTACCAGCTCAATCGTCTCATAGCTGAGCAAGTATAATTATAATTGATTTTCATATACTACAATTACATTTGGAATGAGTTCATTCAGAATACTTACATTTAATCGTGTTCATAAAAAGGTAATATGGCAGCCATATACTCTTGAGGTCATTATACTTCTACCAAATTATTGCTTCAGTGGATAGGATATATGGCGATGTTGGGTGCCACCTCTTTGATTTCATATCGTAGAGTGGCACTCCACAGATAGAGTGATGCGCCAGCTTAGGATGTGGCAGGCTATTCCATTCGATTATGACACATTCTAGACTGCATCATATCGACCTTAGGGGACAAGACAACCATAACTGAAACATCACTTTCGTTGCGCTCTAGGAGAGTCAGCGAGATCATGTTGTGGATGGTCCAGTGGTTGAAAATACCATGGACTATTATGACCCTTACTAGTGGTACCGTCTCATCACTCGTCGATTCATTGGTCATAGTGGTGCAATGTTCGACTATCTCGTAAGAGTTTAATTAAATTTCCACCCATGTTGTTCTTCATGTTTGTTATTATTATTCATCCTGCTCATTATTTCCTTGTCTACGCCAAAGTGATAGTCTAACGTGGATTCGTGATCTTGCTCATCCGGACTCTATGTCCACATCCAGGTATGTCATCCAAGAGATATGCACTTCAATCCTCCATGCCATTGATGAGCATGATCGTATCTCCATGAATGTCTATGGTCATGGCTGCGGTACCTTAAAGTCCAATCCCTTCACCTTTTCAGCATCCACCGTCATCCGTCAGGAGCATCTCCTGTTATGCACGAACGTGGTAGCCTTAGTATGCAGTTCCGGACTTCCCTACTTTGAGTCCATATGTCCTCGGCTACATACATGCACGACGATATGACCCAATTTCAATCCATTGAGACTGCAGCATATTTTGAGTATGCTGTAGATGACATTTGCACAGAGGGAGTTTCGTATCATGCAAAAGACCACACAGGTGAGGGAGCCATACAGGAGATGGGTACATAGATAGAGCGTGGCACCAAGAAGCGATCGGGCCCGAGTGAACCTCAACCTATAGGTCGTTGGAAGCAACCTGCAAGAAAGAAGCAACGGCCGCCATGTGGGACATGATCTTTTTTGGTTTTATTGTATACATGTACCATATGGATCTGACTTTTTTCTAAAAATAAAGTTGTACGTTTTTCTATGAATTAATGATACATTGGTTCTTATGTTGTTACTTGTCACGCAATGTTCAGGTGTTGACTCAAAAGCATGTACATGGTATGTTGATCCATTGTGTTGCTCTCTTTCACTCTACTAGAATGCTGCCATACGATAGATTACATGATGCAGATTAAGATGCGGTTTAGGGTTCAGGATTTAAGTGTTTCGGATTCATGATTTTTGGATTTAGGGTTTAAAGGATAGAGTTCAGGGTTCAAGTGTTTTGGGTTTTGGGTTTACGGTTCAAGGTTCCGAGATTACGGTTTTAGGGTTTACGAATTTTATGATTTATGGTTATGGTATTAAGGTTCAGGGCTTAAGTGTTTCGGGTTTAGAGTTTCAAGTTTCATATTTAAGGGTCGAACCAATGTTTGGCTTGCCCAGGCTTTAACTCAAGTTTGAACCAAGCTTGATTCAAATTCCAATTAATATTTTATCTCTACAAAGATTATCAAGTTGCTTGATTGGACTCATTTGGCACAACTTGAAATTAAGCTTTAATTAGGCTTGAAATAATGACAGATGAAATGAAAAAAAAATAAAATTTTGCCCAAAGGCGGTCGACCGGCTGGATTGACCAAGCTTGACCGATCAGCTCAATCTGAGGCGAACGACCGGCCCAGGGGCCCGATCGACCACATTGGCATGAATCTCAAATTGACCGGTCAGCTCAGTCTCAGGCAGTCGATCGCCTCAAGGGCCCGATCGACCGCATTGCCATGAGCCCGATTGACCGCATTGGCACGAGCCCGGACCAAGCAACAACAGTCGACCAGCCCGATCGACCTACCACCTCGGTCTGAGGTGGTCAACCGCTTCAAACCAAGCATGGCAGTTGACTTCGATCGATCGATCGAGCTAGCTTTTTCCTTTTTTTCTCAATGTTGGGTTACTAGGTATTCATATCTCTTTCTAAACCCTAAACCTCAAAACCTAATCCTTAAACCCTAAAAATGCTAAATCTTAAAACCATAAACCATAAAACCTTAACCCTAAACCCTAAACTGGACCGGCCTGGCGAGGCCAGTCAATCTAGGCAGTCAACCGCCCTTCTATCTTTCGCCAACTCGACCAGGATTTTAAGTTTTTTATAAATTTTCTTTTTTTTTTTTTGTTTCAATGGTTGGATTACTAAGTACTTATGAAACCTCACAAACTAAAACTTAATACATGAAACCTAAAACCTCCTAAACCCTAAATCATAAAACTCTAAAACCTAATTTCCCAGGGAATCGCGATCGCACATTTAAACCGAGCATGTTTGGTGCTCATAAATCAAGTTCGCAAGGGGGTCTTGCTGAGAGGATGGGACATCTTCCTCGATAAGGACCTGGCTGCCATTACTGATGCCATCCACAAGGACTTGGAGGCTAGCAACTGATGCCATCAAGAAAGCCATCCACATCCATTTCCTTTCATGACCAAATCTGCATCAATAATCATCATTTCAGCTTTTAATTTTGCCCTAGAAGATTGATTCTCTATGTCTAGCTATCGTATGCCACCACAACTTGGACATGTTGAAGGTATATGGCGTTGTGATGAATGTTCCACAACGCATCATGCAAATGCAAAGATGAAAGAAACATATACTAATTAGAAGATCATGCAAAATGATTGTTCTGATGCTAAGGATGAAGGAAAAAACTGGGTTTTCCTGCCGTAGGATGCATCTGATCGGATTAGATTTGCAGCGGAATAATTTTTAAAAATTTTCTATGATCCGATCAAATCTGAGAGTTCTAAGATCTGATTAGATTGATCTAAAATCAGAAGTAAAATAAAAATAAAAATAGTGATAACAATTATCACCTGATCGGATAAACCATTTACCCATTGTGATGATCTGACGACTGATCCGAGATTCTGATTGAGCCACGCACGCGCCCAGTCTCTATCGGTATCCATTCAGGTCAAATCTGGAAGTCTCCTCCTGGATCTGATCTCCAAATATCAGATCTGATGTCTTCCCATAGAGCCTTCAAATCGAACTTTGAGGACTGCGCATTCGTCTCACGAACACCATTGTCTCTCGCTGATCTTCATACCAATGGGACTTTATCTTTGCTTGCAGGTTTTGCCCAACTCTTGGGCATGGAGAAGAGGGAGAAGATTAGATGAGAGAGGCATGGAGATGGAGATTTTGGCAAGACTTCGTCGTAGAGAAATCGCGATGCAGAACAGCTTGCGCAGGGTCCTATTTATAGACCTAGTCAAGAGTCCCTTCGCATATAACTTTGAACAGGTCAAAGTTTAATATGCAGGACTCTTCCATGATCTCCACGCCCCACACCACATTTTTTCTGTATTTTGTCATACAAAACTCATAAATATGGCATGGAATAAAGGATAAGGTGAGTAGATGGCGCAAACTCTTATCTCCCTAGACATTTGAATCAAATTCAAATGCTTTGACCACTCAAAACTAATTTGAATGGACGCCTTCTCTTATCCATCAGATGCGCACGTCATAAAGGGGTGTGCACTCACAAACTCCACGTAAATCCCAAGGAGGCGTGCACCCCTAGAATGTCTCTAGGGGGCGCACGCCCCTCTCCCTTTCATTCCTGCATCCGGGTCAACATTTGACCCTTGTCTTTTTCCATCTTATGGGATTTAAGACAAAACATTTTCAAGTCTCATCTAATGGATTTATGTCAAGTCCTCATCAAGTTAGAACAAGCCTTGATCAGACCAGGACTCGGTCCAGTCAGATCAAGAAAAATCCATCTAGAATTTTCGGAAGGGTTTGTCCAAATTTCATCTTATGATTTTAGGACAAGCCCTAATCTGGCAAAGACAACCCTTGTCTGGTTCCCATCTTATGGGATTTAGGACAAGTCTTGATCAGGCCAGGACAAGGTCCAATCAGATCAAGATAAATCCCTACAGAGTTCCCGAATAAGCCTTATCCAAATAGCTCCAGAAATTAGCAGGTCTTGTCCTATTTCCATCCGACGAATTAGGACCGGCCTAGATCAGGTTAGGATAAGACTTTTCTGACCTGGACAAGTTTCAATCAAATTAGGATAGATCCATACAAGGCTCCTAGGTGAGCCAAATCCAATTTGGCTCAATCGAGACGATCCAGAAAGACTACAGAAGGAGAATGTTAGGCTCAATCATGTGCTAGCATAATTTTCTTGAACCTAATTGGATCTAATCCAAATCAATCGAATTGGATTAGCTCAATTGATGACATCCAAACCCAAACCCTTGTTTGTGTGATTCAGTTAGGTTCAGTTCTGTATGGTAATAGGACATGCCATGATCTCCATCATCGATATTATCGAAATATCTTTCGATGGACCAGAACTCTTCCGACTCATCCAATTGGAATCATCAATCATCAAGACAATTCTAATTGGTCCCAAAATCCACCAGTGACACCTAGCAATATATGGTGGCAATCCATCAAAATCGAATAGCGAACCTCTCGGTGCAACTACCGATGTGATTGGGTTCTTTTATCAAGAGGCCCGACGGAATTAGGGTTAAGATGAACTCGTCAAACCCAACACCCATCATATGAATGAATCATTCGATTTGAGTCCGATGTGAAACCCTAATAGAAACTCCTTTCTATTATTTCACACTACCATGGCCATGGATTTTAGGACTCAATCTCATGATCATCATAGGATCACTCCTCTAACGAGATTGATAGATCCCATCTTAGTGCGATCCAATTTCTACAATGAACATGCTATAGCCAACATACACCTTAAGGTTCCGAATGACTAGGAGACCGAGTTATGGTGTAGTCAAACTATAACACCCTCAAGGTAAACTGCCGATGCACCTCAGATCAAAGAACCAGACGCACGCTACAGCATCGAGCTAGTCATCGACGAGAAGGTAGGCTCCCTTATAACTGCTCGAGATGGTCATGCTCCGTGCCCTCGTTCTCTGATGAGTATCTGAACTCTCGCTCTGGTGTCTCCACACCGTAGACTCAAGACTCATCTATCCTAACGAAGCGATCGAACATCGATCTTCCGGATCAATCACCATCCTCATGATGATCATACAATCGGAAGCAATTTATGAGTTAATTATGATAACACATGCCTTAAATTTTCAACTCTTGAGAATGTGTTATCATGCCTATTAACTCAATGGATGTATCACATACACTTTATACACAATATAATAGAATAAATAATTCTTTAATTAATTTTAAGTCAAAATTACGAAAATATCCCTAGAAAGTATTTAACAAGTATCAGCCAATCTGGCTTCTAGGGCATACATCTAATAGAGGAAGCTAATACTTGGCTGGACAAATAGTTGCCATTAATTATGAAAGACACCAAGCATCCAGGAAAGAAAAAGGTACATATAAGAAAACAGAGATGGCAAAAGTAAAGTTTATTTTTGATAAGTGTTGGTGCAGAAAATGGATTGCCGCTGGAGATTGCTGGAGGTGGAGCTTGGGATCTCGTCGGTGGAACCTGCAAAACAAAGTCCTGGCTGGAGGTGACTCCGACATCGACCCTCCGATGGTCAAGTTAATAGTCTAGTCAACAAGAATAGAGTACTCAGGAGATTTTTAATAGAGAGAGTACTAATTTGACCGTCGAAAGGTCCATGCTGGAGCCACCTCCGGCAAGGACTTTGTCTTGCAGGTTCCACTGGCGAGATCCCAGGCTCCACCTCCAGCATCTCCGGTGGCAATCCATTTTCTGCACCAATAGGATTGGCGTTAGAGAAAGGGAATAACTGCAAAACCGACTATAAGAGCTAGGTTCACAATTGAGATATCAAGATCGGCCGGAGTTGGGAACCAAAAGAGTATCAGATTCCTTAATTGAAACTGCAATGAAGTTGCTTTAATTGTTTTGATGAAGTTTAGCCAATATCCAAGGTCGGCCAATAGTCAGGGTCGGATAGTACTGAAGTTCAATGTTTGTGGAGCAGCTATCGCATGTCCTAGATTGAAGGTCAGAGCTAAACAAACACTGAATTTTCTTGCTAAAACTCATCCAGCTGAAGTTTGAGATAGGCTAAGAGTTCAGACATGCTGAAGGTCGGATTTTGCCGAACTCTGACATTGTAGAGCGGCTGTTGCTTATCCTAGATTGGAGATCGGAATCAAGTAGATGGCAAGTTCCTTTACTGGCTCAAGTTCGTTTGGCCAAAATGGCCAAAATGTCAAGGTGTTGGCAAGATCTTGGCTAAGATCTGCAGGATTGTCAGGATTGAATTGGGTCAGAGTAAAGGAGCTCAACTAACACACAAGGTAGGATATTGATATTAGTTATTGTCATTTCTGGGATGAGCTACCCTCAGCTGAAGTTCGAAGTTAGTTGGATTTGAAGGCCGATCCTTTGGCGCCCAATTAGACCAAGAGATTTGATTGAACCTCAGAATAGATTGCATCTTGAACTCAGGTGGCATTTTCTAATGATCAACAAGGTCAAACTTCACCGAACTTTGGTGGAAGGTATTTTACCCCCAACACTAATACCCCTACTTCCAAGTTCGAAACTCGGATGGAGTATTATTATTTGCAATCGCCGAGTCCCATTTCACTTTCCCACCTTCAAGATGTGACATTTTCTAGATTATTTGAACCAACACAGAAGCTTCTTTATTGTGGAATGCCCCAAGACTACCTCGAATTTCGAAATTTCTCTTGGCGCGAAGCTTAATTGTATGGTGCAATAATGATTTCGTCTGACATCTGTAACGCCAATAATGGGGAGGACATGTGAAAAGATGGGATTCGGTATTGACAATCCACAATCATGGCGGTTCAGAGCACGATTAGCTAATCCACAATCATGGCGGTTCAGAGCACGATTAGCTATTTAAACCTCCTCTCTTTCCCATTCTGGTTTGCGTCTTCTTCGATTTTCTTCCTGCCATCGTCTTCCTCGAGTCCGTCTGCTTTACTCCCTATGCATTCCTTAACCTCCATTGCCCTTCGTTCATTTCTCACTTTCTCACTGCATCATCATTTCGACTGCCTTTATCATCAAGCTCTCCGCATCCTTTTCCTTTAGGTTAGTTTTCTAACTTTTCCTTTTAGTTTTCATGTCTTCTTTCTATTTTTAGGAGTCTTTTGAAATTCATCTATTCTTCCTTTGGTCTTCGAAGTTTTTCCCCCTAAATTTTCCTGATTTTCAGTTGATTTTACCTCATTTTCTTTGATCTAAAATGTCCTCTCAAGATTCCAAGTATTCCTGGTCTTCTCCTTTCAAAAGCTCGTCCGAACTGAACCTTCCGATTCCTAGAACCGAGGTTACCCGAACTCGAAACCCAGCCAACCTTCATCCTTGGGGACCATAACTTCTACCCTTACCTCTAAAGACCTCTCATTCGTCCAAACCCGATACGCCGTTCCTCCTGAGTACGAACTTGAGCTACCAAGATCGGATGGAAAAATTTGTTCTCCTCCTCCAGGTCGGCTTAGTCTGTATATAGAGGCTCTGCGTGCCAGGCTTCAACTGCTGATCCCTACCTCTGTTCTTGAATTTTTCCATTTTCTCGATATATCCATATCCTCGGTAGTTTCGAATTCTTTCCACTTTATAATAGGATTCTTAGTAGTTTGCTTTCTAACCGAGGTTCAACCCACTATTTTTTTATTTCGAACCATTTTCACCCTCAAACACCACCCCTCTGCTAAGGACCGGTGGTACATTTCTCCCTAATTCAACAAGAAGGGGCTGATTAAGGGTCTCTTTCGCTCCTGTCCTCAGCTGTTCACAGCTGGAAGTTGAGTTCTTCGTTGTCAACTTCCTGACCCGTCAGTAGAGTGCCGAAACTTCCTTCTTGGGGCCAACTTAAAGAATCGATCCCCAGGTAATTACAAAGGCCCAAGGATAAATAATTTGCAAAGGGGTACAAAGATCTTAATAACTGAACCATTGTAATCAGAATCTTTAAACTCGACTTGATTCCCACAATCCAGAAATTCATTAGCCTAATATTTTTACTTTAGCTCCTTGTATCCATTGTAACTGATCAGATCCGAACTCTTCAATCTCGACTCCAACTACTGGAGCCCCACAAAAGTCCAGAAAGTATCAAGCTCAACTGCTTCCACAGAAAGCCAAGGTCTCCAAGCCGAGCCAGGCCACCTTAGCCTCCTTGTATCTGTTTAACTTTTATTTGTTCTCTTTGGCAGAAATGACTCTCGAAGAACTCCAACTACTGGAGGCAGGGCACCCAAAGAAGAGGAACGGGTCAAGCTCAACTGGCCTGTCCAAGAAAGCCAAGGTCTCCAAGCCGAGCCAGGCCACCTCCACCTCCACTCTCGCTGCTATAGTTCCGGAGATCGGAGTTGCTCCACCTGCTCCAAATACCTCGGCCGACAACGCTGCCCTAGCATCAGCCGCGGAGAAAAAGAAGGATGAAAAGAAAACCATGGTTGCCAAAAAACTTAAAAAATAGGACGTTGGAGAGTCGAGTACTGATGACATTGATTGGGAGAATGCCACCCTCAGTAGGGTGGTTCTATCCCTTGTCGAGGGGTGCATGTTACCGGCAAAAATTGAGAGGATCCACCAATTGAACTCCTAGGACCATAAAAAGGATACACTCACGACCTTTCTCGAGGTAATCACTTCAATATTTTTCAAATTCAACTATATTATCATTCTTATGATGACAAGGCTAACTTCGTTGTCCGCAATTGGGCCACTATATTTCTGTCGGTGTCGAGTCAATTAATAATAGCAAGGCCAAAGCTTCCAAGGCCTTGAAAGAGACTAATGCAGCCAAAGCTGAAGCTTCTAAAGCAAAAGCCGAAGTTGAGCATCTTAAGGAGGCACTCGCAAAGGCAAAGAAGACTTCAGCTGAAACAAAGACTGACCTGGCCTTAGAGATCAAGAAGAGGAGAGAGGCTAAGGCCAAAGTCGAAAAGGTCAGGAGAGAAGGGAAGAAAGTGATAGAGGCCAAATTGACAGCCGTGGAGGAATTCAAAGTCTTCGAAGAACTCAGGGACATCAAGGTCCAATTTGCCAAGGAGGCCTATGATGCTGGCTTCAACACTTGCTAGTAGAAGATTTCTAAGAAGCACCCTAAAATGGACCTCGACTTCCTGGAGGAGTCAAAATACGAAGTCAACCCTTCCCCAGCCAAAGCCAACACTTCATCTATCAGTCCGCTTGTTGCTGAGCTCCATGTGGCTAATCCTTCTGCTTCCGGTCCTTCGACTGATGTTCAGGAGCCCGCCAAGGTACCTACATCTATAGACTGGTCCAAGCTCCTCCACCGCTTAGCTTGAACCGAGCCCCTCTACTGTCCCCCAGTCCGAGGTAGGGGAAAACTCTTAGTTGTACATTTTTTTCTTTTCTTTTCACATGTACCTAGAATTTTTTGAGTAATGAAATCAAAATTTCTCGTATCTTTGCATGCTATGGTATACTTATGAAATAGAATATGGTTTGTAAATATTGTTATCAGGCTCCATTGTGGACTGAAGCTACCCCCCTACTGCAAGCCATTCCCCTTAAAGACCAAATGAAAACCTTGAAGAAAGAAGTGCGTCTGGCTAACAAAAAGTTAAGAAAAGCCGAGGAGCTTCGAGAATCAAAAAATAAACTAAAAATGTCTTCTGCTAAAATTAATCGTCTGCACCAAGCCACAAAGCAGGATTATAGGGAATATTCTTCAAAGAGGAGCCAATTATCCGATGAACTTCGATGAATATCGGAGCTTGCTAGCCAAAGGTTGTGGTCTTTGACTTCCAAGATAAGTTTCCTTGAAGCCGAACTTCAAAATGCCAAGAAGAAGATCCAACTTCTAGAAAAAAATTCAGATTGGTCTCAAAAATAAGAGGAATATGGCTGAGAGTGTTCCAAAAGATTTACTAATCTTCAAAATCAATTATGCACAGCTGTAGAACAATATAATGAATATAGGTCAAGCTAGTGTAAGAAGATTTCCGACCTCCAATGGCAACTTTGGGCCGCTGAAAAAGAAATAGCTCGACTTATGAAAGAATTTGCAAATAAGGTTCGGGCCGATTCAAGAAAGACTCAGACGAGCTTGCTTTGACCAAGAATAGTCTCGCAAATCTTTCTAAAACTTACGAGAAAAACAAGTCCAAGCTTCTTCAGCTGAAGATTTAAATGAAATATTAGAAAAACACTGTAAAGGATTTTTAATGGAGAAAGTGCTAACTTGACCGTCGGAAGGTCCACGCCGAAGCCACCTTTGGCCAGGACTATCTTACAGGTTCCACCGGTGAGATCCTAGGCTCCACCTCCAGTGATCTCCGACGGCAATCCATTTTCTACACCAATAGGATTGGTGCTAGAGGAAGGAAATAATTGCAAGACCGGCCATATGAGCTGGATTCATAATTGAGATATCAAGGTTGACCAAAGTTGGGAACCAAAAGAGCACCGGATTCCTTAATTGAAATTGCAACGAAATTGCTTTAATCGTTTTGATGAAGTTCGGCCAGTATCAAAGGTCGGCCAATAGTCGGGGTCGAATAGTACTGAATTTCAATGTTTGTGGAGCGGCTGTCGCCCATCCTGGATTGAAGGTCAGAGAGCTAAACAAACACTAAATTTCCTTGCTAAAACTCATCCAGCTGAAGTTTGAGATTGGCTAAGAGTTCAGACATGACAATGGTCAGATTATGCCGAACTTTGATATTGTAGAGCGGCTGTTGCTCATCCCAGACTAAAAATCGAAATCAAGTAGATGACGAGTTCCTTTTATTGGGTCAAGTTCGTCTGGCCAAAATTCAAGGTATAGTCTTGGCAAGATCTACTGTTGTCAGGATTGAGTTATAGGGTCGGAGTAAACGAGCTTAGCTAACACATAAGGTCGGACATCGATAGAAGTTATTGTTATTTCTGGGATAAGCTACCCTCAGCTGAAGTTCGAAGTTAGTCGGATTTGGGGGCCGATCCTTTGGCGCCCAATTAGACCAAGAGACTTGATTGAACCTCAGAATAGATTGCATCTTGAACTCAGGTGACATTTTCTAATGATCAACAAGGTCGGACTTCACCGGACCCCGGCGGGAGGTATTTTACCCCAAACAATAAGGAAGTTGCCTTGCTTAACGTAAATCAAAATCAACGGCATGCAATACAAAAGAAAGTCTACATCCCTAGTAGATGTCTAATACCAAAGCAAAATATCCTAATCGCCGGCATATAAATTAGTCTGCAATTGAGATGATGTTAATTAAAACATAATAGTTTATAAGAAATCTCAAATTCAACATAAAACTGGTCAAAATACATGATTTCATTTGACAACTAAGCGAGCACCAAAAGAAAGAAAAATGTGCTTACAACAAACTAAATTACAATACTCTAAAAATAAATAAAAAAGATGCATCATCAGATAGAGCTTCAAATACTATAATCAGAAGCTGGAGCCTAATCATCTACTGCAGGATCCTATGGAGGTGGAGGGACTTGACGATAAAAATGTTTATCAACTAATCAAATCGTGCATATCCCTTATCCCATGGTATTCTATACTGGCCCGAACCGACCGGTATACTCCGTACCGTACCGTACCAATGGAGAACCAGAACGGTTCGAACGAGTTTTTCGAAAAACAGCCTGAACCAGATCAAATCGGTCGGTATGGTACGGGCCGGTACCAGACGGTTTGGTCTGGTACGGGACAGTATGGTACCGGTATGAAGCAATATCGTACCGATATGGGGTGATTTTCATTTTTCTTTTTTTTAGCCGTTGGATGAGATTTTTTTTATTTTTTTATTGGCAGTACAAGATGGTACAGTACGGTATGATATAGTACCATACCGTACCGGCCAACTACCAGCATGGATAGCGATACCAAGTCCGCAAATCTTGTTTCGTCCAGTCGTGCATCCATATGTGCAAATCCCTTCCTGACGAATATCTCCAGTGCATCTATCAGAAAAGACAATGCATGTAAATCGAAAGATTGATGATCAGACTGTGTAGGATGTCTAGGCTGGTCTCTATCTGCAAGCTGACCTTCTCCTTCACTATCACTTTCTTCTTTATGTACCTCAGACATACACCTCCATACCCCACCAATAAATATATACCCCATATGCCTTAGAGATGACTAATTGTAGGTGTCAGCGGGCCTGAGCATAATAACTTTATCATCATCAATGATAGGGACATCAAAGACCTCGAAGATAGCAATCATAACATCTCCACAGGGCAAACAAGTTTTGGGACTTTGAAAGCATTCATTCATATAATTTATCATTAAATATGGCAAATTAACCCTATCATCCGAAAGAATCATTTTAAGAAGATAAATATCCATGTACATTATCTCTATGACCTCATCTAAATAGGAAATTAAACATAAAAATATGATGAATTAGTCTATTTTCAAGTGATAATAGTTGTGCACTAGTTTAGCAGTTCGAGCTAAACAATCATTCTCAAAAACAGTTCTAATACAGGTATGATAATCTAAATGCTCTACAACTCCAACAAATACTACTGAAATATATATCAGCATCTAACAGAATATCCAAAATTTGACCAAGAATACTATAATCAAACTCGACATTTTTTTCTTTCATATAGGATGAAATAGAATAAGCTGAACTAGCGAAACTAAAATTACTATAAAAAATATTTAACTAGACTAGGATATGTTGGCTTGTTCAGCATAATCATAGAAAGCCAACCCATCCTTTCAAACAAAATCTAATTCGAAAATCACTAAAACAATTTAAATCGACTACTCTTCCTCCTACAACTTTTCTTCGAGAAAAATTTGATATAAAATTTTTGCTACACCCATTATTTAAAAATAAATCCACTTCATACATCCGTGAAGGTTGTTTCCCTTTTCTACTCGAGCCTTTTTTTCTTTTCGAAATATCTCCATCTTTTTTTGAAGCCATTAGGTCGATTTTAGAGTGGGGATGAGGGTTTAGGGTTGGAATAGGTTGCCAAGAGGGGGAGATGTTTCTCAGATAGATGGGAGCAAGATAGATGGGAGCAAGGTGGGTCTGGTTTAAATTCATAAACATTGAAATCATGGGCCCAACCCACATTTTCATTGAAATCATGGGTTGGACCCACATTTTCATTGAAATCGTGGGTTGGACCCACATTTTCATTGAAATCGTGGGTTGGACCCACATTTTCATTGAAAATGGGTCTGGTTTAAATTCATAAACATTGAAATCATGGGCCCAACCCACATTTTCATTGAAATCATGGGTTGGACCCACATTTTCATTGAAATCGTGGGTTGGACCCACATTTTCATTGAAATCGTGGGTTGGACCCACATTTTCATTGAAAATGTGGGATGGGCCCATGATTTCAATCAGAAATCCCAAGTTCAACCCATGATTTTGGGGATTTCGCTCTGCTACGTCACCTAGCCAAAATCATGGGTTCACCTGGACTTGAAATCATGGGTTGAACCCATGATTTTAGCTGAGGTAGCGTTGAAATCATGGGTTGAACCTAGATTTCATACGTGGCACGCCCCCTAGGTAGATCCAAAAATAGTTTTCTTTGGGGGTATTTTAGGAATAAATTATTAAAAATAATATTAAAAAAAGCCCAACATCGCTAGCATTCCAATAACTACTCTGGTAGAACCCTGTAACGGTGAAAGTATGATGAAAACGAGTGTTCCAATAAAGAAGTGAAAGACTTCAATCTATTCTACAACAAAAAGGCATCTTCATCAAGCAAAGAAGATACTCGGAACCAACATGAATCGTGACTTTCGCATTAAAATAGACATCCCCAGTTTTGAAGGATGCCTGCAACCTAATGATTTATTGATTGGCTCCACATCATTGAACGAGTTTTCAAGCTTGAGGAAGTTTTTGATGATCAATGTGTGAAGCTAGCAGCCATGAAGCTTAAGAAATATGCATCAATTGGGTGGGGAAATGTGAAGCGACGAAATGAGCATGAAAGACGTAGCAAGATTCAAACATGGGACAAATGCATCACGAACTCAAACATAAGTTATTCTCTAAAGATTATTGCCAAAATAAATTCCTTAAGTTCCACAATCTTCAGCAATGCAACATGACTGTAGAAGAGTACATGATAGAATTCGAGCAACTCCTCATGACATGCAACATCAAGAAGTCCGAAGAGCGAGCTAGCACAATATCTTAGAGGATTGAAGCCAGAAATTGAGCAAATCATGCAACTCCAACCTTGTAAGACAATGAATAGTGTAATATGATTGGCAACAAAGGTCGAAAAACAGCAATTAAGAGCAAGTAATTCGTTCTGAGGTATAGAGATGGAGCATCCAACTGGCATATCAAAGATTTTGGCATCTTCCAAAGCCAGCATCTCCCAACCACCTCAACAGAAGGGTAAGGACATCCTCAGCAACCCCAGCTGTTCCAACACTATTGCCTCCAACCACCGCAAGTGTTGCAAGTCCCAAGGGTTTAGGCATATTGTAGTAGACATACCCTTCCTCCGAGTTTTCAACCAAGTTCAATGCCTCCCCTATGTCATTGTTTTCAGCCCTACCAAAAGATGGAAGTATGGTAGATGAGCCTACTACTCTATTTACAGGAGTTCCAATGATGTATGCTCGACTGCCAGAAGGCTATGAAATAATGGACTCCAATCTACAAGTAGCTTCTGCTTCTGCTGGAAGTAAATTATGTTTCATCATGCATGGGTCATCAACACTTCATACCCACTCCTGAAACAATAGGAAGAAATAACAGATCATCATCTTTTCGAATGCTATGGAATGACTGAATTTATCATGGCACCATCCAATCCCTTGCATGGTACTCGAAAGGAAAGCATAATTGGCAAACCTCTTCCTCGAGCAGAGGTCAATATCATTCCAGAAGATGGAAGTGGAACTAGAAAAACTGAAGTGGGTAAGCTTTGTGTTATGAGTCCACTGTTTAAGGCATATTGGAAATAGCCTAAGATAACAAAGGAATCACTTATTGATGGTGGCCCACGTCGCTACATAGTAACCTTGAACAATCACTTTTTTGTTCTCAAAGTTGACCATGATATCTATGATCTAATAGACACACTTGGTGAGAGGCTCTACAAAGGGTGTGACTAGGCTTACATCTTGAAGTTTGGCAGGAAGCACAAGGACTTCGGCGAGAAGGACTGAGACGATACCTCCTTTCTTTGCTATGACAAGAATGCTGGCCTAGTTTGAGTCAAGATTAAAGATTGTCTAGATGTTCGATGGCTCTGCTGCACCTACAAGCTAAACGTGGATTATGGCAAGACCTATGTGCTCCTGATAATAACTGGTGCGGTCAATAATCAGCTCTTTTTCAAAGTAGCCGAGCACTCTTTCACCATCGTCACCGTGGATACCAGCTACAACTATAGCTTTGAATCTATAGCCGAGTATTTGCAATTTATTGATCACTCAAACTTCTTTATTGATGGTGTGATTGCAACTTTCAATGGAGCTGTTCTATTGCCTTACCATGAAAACCAAGAAGATCTAGACCCGATGGTGAGCCTTCTCCAACCAGGGGAGTATGATGCCAGAGCATCTATGATTGACCGAGTGAGCATGTGAGAGTTGCATCCTTGGAACGGCCAACCAAGATGGTGTTTTCAACCTTAGAATTGAGTGAATCACCCCTACTCCTCTCCAACCACCACCTGCTCAAGTTTTGCCATACCAAACTGACCCAAACGATAAAAGGCATACCATACCGTACTGGTTTGGTACTAAAATACGATACAGGGGTGTATCAATACTCGGTAGACCAAACCGGCCCTGTACTGACATGGTAATAGGTTGGTACTGGTATAAGGCCTGGTACTAAGACGATAAATCTTGCATCTATCTCTGCATTGTACATGTCGCAATGGGATTTCTACCACAATTGATTGTACCGACATACCCTTTCTCCTTTAAGTTTTCAACCCAAGTTCAACATCTTCCCAGCATCATACCATTTATAACAATCCAAGACCTCACCCAAAAATGCTAACCAAGAAGATACCATTTAAGTTCCTTGGCTCTGTATAAGTACTCAAGAACTCTCCAGAGAATAACTGATGTGAGACTAAACACACCTACTCAAGTCCTCACAAAGTACATGTAAGGAAGTTCCCTAACAAACAAAATATCAAAAAATACATATATCATCTAGTAACTCGATCATGAGGTTTTAGTTGACCACACGTCACCTAGTAGCAATAGCTGTAAATTGCTATAAAGCTTTTGATAATTGGTAGAATGTAAGCTAAAATATATGTGACTAGAGTTTGTGACGCAGCCTATGCACAGCGTTCATTGGGGAAGAGAGAAAGTAGAAACATGAAACCAAGTAAAACGGCAAAGAGGGAGAAGAGAACTCTCTTCTAAGAAAATAAACTCAATAACTTGAAATTCTGATTACAAAATCTGCTTGAACGGCCTTATTTATAAAGAAAAACACCAAAAGACTTAAACAAAAACTCAAAACACTAATCCTAATCAAAATCAGATAACTACTAAAAGCCCCAACTCGTCTACGATCTTGTGCGTGCCTGTTAACCTATCAGACGATTGAATTAGGCTCTGAAATGAGTCGGACCTGTAGGGCTCGAAAAAAGCTTTCCAAATTTGCGTGATAATAAAGATTCTGATATCGGATGAAGAAGTTACAGCCGTTCTAGCTCGACAGTGTTAGAATGCTGCAAGATCTGGTGCAGTCAAGTCGATTTCGCATCCTTTCGAGTCCAATCCCTCAAATCCATATATCTAGCTGCTATGACGTCTGCGTTATCCTCCCCAGACTGGGAAGAACTCGTCCTCGAGATTGAAGTCAGCTCATCTCCTAAAGAATCTTCTATGTAAGGAATCAGGTGCTTCATGTTGAATACATCAGAGATGTGAAAATGGCTAGACTGCTTCAACTAATAGGCATTGTTATTGATCTTCTTAATTATCTCGAGGGGACCGATCTTGCATTGGCTCGGTTTGTTGAATTCTCCTACTGGATACTGGTCCTTAATCAGAACAGCCCACACATAGTCGTCGACCTCAAAAATTAACTTCTTTTGGTGCTTGTCCGTGGTCTCTTTGTATTTGGTGTTACTAGCTTCAATCTTTTCCTTGACTAACTGATGGATAGCTTGTAGATCTTCAGCCCAATTATAAGCTTTCATACTGGGCCACCCACTAGAAGTGATGGAAGTCAAGTCTAAGACATTGCTCAATTTCGATTCATAGACGATCTGAAATGGGCTGTAGCCTGTGATCTAGCTCATTGAATGGTTGAAAGCAAACTCAGCCAGTGCCAAGGCCAAGTCCCACTGCTTTGGGCGTTCACCAACAAGACTCCTCATAAATTACCTAGGCTCTTGTTCACTGACTCGGTCTGACCATCTAAGGATGATATGCTGAACTGAACTATAAGGTTGTGCCTAATCTTTTCCACAAGTTCCTCTAGAAGTTGCTTATGAATTATATCTCGATCTGATGTAATGGACATAGGCACTCCATGGAGATGCATAATTTTCTTGAAAAACAGCTAGGCAATATTTGAGGCATCCATGGTTTTGCAACAGATGATGAAGTGATCCATCTTCGAAAATCAATCTACAACAACCAGCACTAAATCGCACCGTCTCTAAGTCACAAGTAGTCCCAATACGAAGTCCATACTAATCTCCTCCCATGGATGATTTGGAACTGGTAAAGGAGTGTATAATCCAACATTCATCACCGTCCCCTTCGATACTTGGCAGACCCGGCATCGCTCTACAAATCTGGTCACGTCACGCTTCAACTTTGGCCAGTAATATTTGCTATTGATCAGCATGAGGGTTTTGTCTCTATCAAAGTAACCTTCATTATGAAGCTCCTGTACAATCTTTTTTTGTAAAGAGCAATCGAGAATACATAGCTGCACATCTCGAAACAAAAATCCATCATGTAACTGAAAATCAACTGGTCATGAGAATGTACTTCCTATAGAATTCGGCCGAAATCTGAATCGCTGGCATAGAGGTCCTTCAAGGTATCAAATCCGATCACCTCCTCCCAAAGAATTCCTAGCAGCTTGGCTGTCCTGCTCAGCGCGTCCGCCTCTCGATTTTGAGCACCAGATTTGTACTTCAGAACAAAGTGAAAATCCTATAAGTAATTCACCCACTTGATATGTCTGCGGCTCAGCTTCTCTTGTCCATTGATGGATTCTAGGGCTTCATGTTCAGTGTATAAGATGAACTCCCTCTAGACTAGGTAATGACACCACTGTCGAAGCACACTGATCACCGCTAGAACTCCACATCATAAGTTGAATAATTTAGCTTGGACCCAGATAATTTCTTGCTGTGGAAGCAAACGGGGCACCTCTCTTGACTGAGAACTCTACCGACCCTAGTAGAGGATGCATCACACTCCACCTCGAAGACTTTGGAGAAATTTGAAAGGGCAAGAACATCAACAAAGGTAATCTTCACTTTAATTTCTTCGAAGGCGGCCCCTGCCTCGAGTGTCCATTGGAATCACCTCCCTTTCATGCAATCGGTCACTGGGGACATAATAGAAAAGAAACCCTGGATGAATCTGTGATAGAAGGATGCCAAGCCATGGAACCTACGTACGTCGGTGATGCTGTATTGGCTAGTTCTGGATGGCCTGTACTTTGGATGGATATGCCTGTAATCCTTCGAAAGAGATGATATAGTCTAGAAAGGTTAGGCTATCTACCACAAAGCTGCATGTTTTGGGGTTGGCGAATAATTTCTCCTTCCTCAACATGCTAAGAACCTCCGCAAGCTGCCGCAGGTGATCTTCCAAAGTAGGACTATAGATAAGGATATTAAACCACAATGAATTTACCGATGTACAGCTACAGCACATAGTTCATCAATTTCATGAAGGTCTCGGTGCGTTGGAAAGCCCGAATGATCACCAGCCATTCCTACAAGCCCTTCCTTGTCTTGAAGGCTATCTTCACTCGTCCCTAGGCCGGATGCACAATTGATGGTAGCCACTCTTTAGATAGATCTTGGTGAATACCTTGGCTCTAACAAGTTGATCAAGTATGTCGTCCAGCCTCAAAATCAGAAACCGATATTTGATGATCCGATTGATGGCTCGGCTGTCTATGCACATGCACCACGAACCATCCTTCTTTGGAACCAGCAAAGCAAGCACCGCACATAGACTCATGCATGGACGAATGAACCCCTTGTCCAATAGCTCTTGGACTTGCCGCTGCAACTGATGTTCAACTGGGCTCATGTAGTACGCTGGCTTGTTTGGTAGACTCACCCCAGGTGCAAGGTCAATGTGATGCTGAATATCTCTTTCCGGCAATAATCTTGCAGGCAAGTCTTCAAGGAGAACGTCAAGAAACTCCCAAAGGATAGGACGAATTGGGGGTGGGATATCTCGCTCAGCCAACTTGCCTTTTTCCACCACTGCTAGCAGGTAGCTGGCCTCCATTGCCTCCTTCAAAAGATGACAGGCATCCATGGCAACAACATCGCACCATACATTGTCGAAGTACTTCTACCCATGAAGAAAGATATAAGACAGCGACCATCGACAATGACTTTGCTTCCTTTCCAAAACCACGATAGCTTGTAGGGCCGAGGATACTTTTTCGTGGATAGGTTCAACTTCGTGATGGCTTCTTGGAAGATGACGTTCTTGTAGCTACGTCCATCAGTGATCACTTTGCAGACCTTTTTCGCAATGGTGCAGCAGGTATGAAAAATATTGGCCCACCTTCGATCTTTTTCTTCTTTTTTCGGAAGTAGCAGGCTCTTTCAAATAACTAGAGCCTTTCCGCTATCCCCAAAAAGCATGAAATCATCCTCTTCTTCGGCCCCTTCATCATAGATTGGCTCTTGTTCTTCTTTAGATTGTTCATATCCCTTCTTTATCAGCAACTATTTTTTGGGCTGTCCAGCAGATTTTCTGCACTCATTCCACATGTGCTCGATCTCGCCACAATTGAAGCACCGCAACATAGAAGTTCCTACTAGAGTTGGCTTCAAGGGCTTTGTATCTGCAAGAATACGAATAGGTTGGATAGGGGCCGTATTGCACCGTGCATCCCTCTGAATCATCGATGCTTGATTGCTTCTCTAGGATAGAAATGATTGGATAATAGGTCTTCATCGCAACTGATCTTCAACAACCACGGCTCGATGGTACGCCTCCTTGACCATCCATATAATGTGGAGCCTCAAGGCATCCTGGATCTGCTGCCATGACCACCAAAATATCTCGCGACCATCTGCTCCTCGCTCTTCGCCAGGTCGATCCTCACAACCAGTTGATAGAATTCTTCTATGTATTCATCCGTAGATCTCAGACCTTGCCGAAGATTTTGTAGGCATTGGTAGAAGATTTGTGTATAGTTGAATGGCAAGAATTGCTCCCTCGATGCCTTCTTCATCTTCTCCCAACCTGAATTTTGGACTTGCCTCTGCACTCCTGGATTTTCTTCAATTGCTACCACCAAGTAGAAGCACGTCCTGTTAATTTTAAGGCGACAAGCTTCACGTTGTCGTCAAGTACCTCCTTGTATTCAAAGATGCGCTCGATCCGGCCCAACTAATCGAGGAATACCTCCATTTGTAGACTACCCAAATATTGAGGCAGATCTACTCTGATGGAGTTGAACCAGCGGGTTGATCATTCGAAGGAATCACAACCTTCATGCTGGTGGATGGAATGTTGTGAAATATGTACCAAAGCCAATCGTCAGCCTATTGACGGTTGAGCTACTTTGTATCTGTAATTGATTCATTAATAAATAAAATATATTTTTGGCATTTTTCATCGCAAAGTATTCATCTTCTAACGAACTCCATTAATGTGATGAAGTCCTTGGGACTATTTAACTTCGATAAAAAGAGGATTTATCGATTAGTCCTTAAATTTGTTCACGACCAAATGATAGGCTGTTAATTAGGATGACAACATCTATCGAGCATAGATCGCTGTATGCCATATAGATTGGTTGTCCTCTTAACCAAGGAGTGTGGAGACACTGGTATGGCATACAAATGAGATGTATGGGTACATCATCGTTGAACGTGACCAACTCCAAAGCATTCTGGAGTCGAGAATGTCTTTGATGGGATATAGATATAAGTGTCCCTTAGACTTGAGATCACCTCAGTGACTTGCAAGCAACTCACTATGCTTTGGTACCGGACTAACTGAATTTCTAATTCAATAACGAAGGCTTCTAGGCACAGTCAAGTACTTGCAAAGTCAGAGTGTGATCAAGATGGGATTGACCACTCCAAGAGTTGGAGAATAATATATCACTATATTTCAATATAGCAAAACTTTGGCCAGGATAATCCATCAGATAGATTTGATATTTTGAAATACAATATGGACAACCTAATCAGAGTTGACAGTTAAACTCTAAGGTATCCTACGAACATTTTGGTCAAGGGGATAAATTATATGGAAACTATATCCGCATGGGTTCTAAGAATGTTGTTCTACACATTCGACCTATCCAACCATCGGATACCATTGCTAGATGATTCGATTGGTACAGAAATCTGTTCCTGTGCTACCGACTTAGGTTCGGACCTTTGAGGTCACACACATTAGAGCTCACGATCTGATCGAATGGTTGATCAACGATTGAAAATCGTTCTAGGGTTAAACAATCAATACGATTGATGTTTAACCTAGTGCAAGCATTGCAGAAGAATCGATTAGCAATTCGATTACTAATTGACTTAATTTGATTAAGCCAAAGGACTGAGATTAAGTCTAATTAATTATGATTTAATTAGATTTGGTTTGGACTTGATTGGATCAAGTTCAATTAGCTTATTAGATAAGCCAAGTGCAAGTAAAAACTAGTCCTAGTTCAACTAGGACTTGGATCAACCCAATTTCTAATTTGATTAAAAAATTAAATCAAAATTAAATCTGATTTAATTAAATTCTTAATTGGGTTAGAACATAATTTAATTTGGTTGACTTGGTTTTGATTTAATTTGGTTTGAAAAACCATGTTTGACCAAGTCATAGATGGAATCCTAGTAAGACTAGAATTCCACCTTGCACCACCTTAACCCTCCATGCCCCACGCCCTATTTATTCTCTTATTTTATGCAACAAATCCCTTTCTCCCTGGTCTTCACGCACGCCCCCTCTCTCTTTCTCATATGGTAATTGGGTGGAGGACCAAGTCTAAGAGGGAGTTTGTTTTGATTTTGAATTCTATGAGATAGAATCCTAGCAAACCTAAACTCTTCCCAGTAGGTGCTGCCCCCTCTCCCTATTATTTTCTCTCCTATTCCACGTGAGAAAGGCCCTTTTTTGTGCGCCCCTCCTTGCTGGTACATGCCAAAAATATTGGAGAGAGGCGCCCAACTCTTGGTCGCCCCTTTGACTTGCCCTGTTTGACCTTTTCTTGTCCAGTATTTGACCTAGACAATGACTCTTCTTTTCCTATATATTTTGGACGAATTTAGGCTTGAAATTTTCGTGGAATACAGACCATTAAGAGAGCTTTGAGATGTGTAAAAATCAGGGAGAGAACCTCTGGGCGTGGGGATTCCATAGACACCAAACTAGGTGTCTAGGTGAGATAAAAGAGAAGAAGAAGGGTCTTCTTCTAGGGCTGTTTTGATTCTCTTCTCCTCCTTTTGAGATTTTTTTGAGAGAGTCTCAGATCTGAAATCTCTCTTCTTTCTTCTGATATTTTGGAGAGTCCAAGTCTCGAAGAAGGAAGCATCGAATCGACCGTCGAAGAGAGATCAGCACAGTACTAGCATGCTGTGCTGATTTCCTACATCAAGATCTCAGATCGTGTTCGTAAGCTCTTGTGGACGACTCTTAGAGGTCGGACGCATGTACGGCTCGTGACTTCATCCTCAAGCTGGATCAGCAAGTTAGAACGTCTAACTTGCTCAAGTATCAGATCTAATCTATTATTCTATAGCTACATTAGATGTAGTATTGTAGCATGTTGATAAGATCAACATGTTAATCTTTTCTTTGTATTTTTAATTTCTAATTTAATATCATGTCTTGATCATGTAATAAATCCTAGATATAGGATGTTTTCATATTTATTTAAATAAATATTTGATTTATTTAAGTCTTCAGCTGCATGATCTTGAAAAAATTTCAAGATCTGCCCATGAAATCCTAGATCTGGTTCCTTCAATTAGTATCAAAGCCAGATTCTTATTACATGATTTTCTTGAGCATGTTTAGATTATTTATTGGATTAGATCTGATTTATAATCTAATTATTAAATCCAAAATTAAAAATTCAGATCTCACGAACTACTATAAGGTTGTCTTGCTGTAAGGTTTATCCCTTATAGTGAAAAGGTTGTCCTAGTTCGTGATGATCTATTCGTAATCATAAATTTATTAGATTTGATCTGATTTTATTTATGATTTAATAGATTTAAAATAATTTTAGATCTGAAAATAAAATTTTTAGATTGCACGGACTGCTATAAGGTTGTCCTGCTGTAAGGTCCTCTTACAGTGAAAATGTTGTCCTAGTACGTGCTGATCTAAAATATTGATCATAAAATTTTAGATTAGATCTAAAAAATTTTATGATTTGATTAAAAGTATTTTAATCTGATTTTAATCATCATAAATATGTTAGATTTGATCTAAGTTGATTTATGATTGATTAGTGTTGAAACTGTTTCAATTACATGAACCTGTTTAGGTTAGATCTAAAGTAGATTCATGTTTATGTTATTTGCATTTTGATTATGAATCAAACATGCAACTTGGTTGATAGAATTATGTTGTAAAAATATTTTACAAACATGAAAATCATTTTCGAAAAGTCGAACCGCAACCCTCAGCCCAAAACTTAATTAAGAATTAAGAAGTTATTTGATTAGGATCTAGGATTGTAAATTAAAGATCCTAAGACACGAATCATAACACATTGGGTTAAATGGGTTAGTGGGGATTAGGTCCATTAATTGGGTTAGACCTAGGGTTAGATTAAGGAATGAACTTAATTAGAGAATTGATTAAATCTAATCAAATTGTTGTCTTAGATTAGGTCAAGGATTCTCTAGATCAATTACAATAGTTGTAGTTGGTCAAGTCCATGTCTTTAACGAGACCCAAGATGGACTTGATTCTTAGCTACGAGGTCTAGCACAAACTGTTAGGTTGATCTAATTAAAACTAATTAAACCAGTTGGTGTCTAGGGTAAACCAGACCGATGGTCTTTAATTGGCAGCCCACTTACCTGACCATTTCTGATGGTATCTAAGGCAAGCTTTGGCAGACCCTCCCACTAATCGAACTTACCTGATCTCTTGGTGAAATTATATTTTGATCGAATCACTTAACTATTTGAGCTAACCCATGTCAGCTAGGTAAATCAGTATGACTGATTTAAGTGCTCCTTGACCAGCCTATTAATGGTCTCCCTTAAGCTGACTTGGTGAAGCCAGTGGGAGAATCATAATAAGCTGGTTCATCTGACCCTCTTCCCCTAAATCAAATCAATTAAATCCTCTAAAATTATTAGGTCCATAAAATGAAATAGTTATGGTGATAACTAGATCATAGCCTCCCATTAAGTGGATGATAATGGGTCCATTAGTTGGATAATCATTGGAGGCTCATAGGCCTGATGCTTATCCGCTAATGGAATTATCATTCATAATATGATTTCTTGGATGCGTCTCTCTAAATGATGGTTAGGTTGACCAACCATAGTTGGGTTTAATCATTCATTAGTTAGATGGACCAAGTATAATCATGTTAATGGTTGGACCTAACCGGGACTTTCAGTGGAGGCCCTAGCCTACTGAAAAGATACCTAGGACAAAATTAAATTACTAGAAATTGTTTGGAGAAATAATTGATTATGAACCTACTCTTAGATGTACATGGATTGATCAACCATAGTTGGGCTTGTGTGCAGTCTATGTGGATTCTAGTACCCACTAAGGAATTAGGATAATTCCTCGAATTGAAGGTAGAGGCTACTAGTTCGAATAAAATAGTGGGAGACCTTTTGATTAAAGTCTAAATCTTTAGATTTAATGAATCAATTACTAATTAGGCTTTTGGTTCTCCTTTATGCAGTTAAACCAAAACCACAGTTGCTCCATTCATTGTTGACAGTGATTAACTTATGGGGCCCAACTTCGATAATAAGTATCGAAAGTTGAATGTTGTTCAGCAGCACGAAGTGGTTCGTGCTGGGACCTCTATGCCCAATTTAAACATAAGATCCAAGAATAACCTAGATCAGGCAAAGTGCTTCCATTATAAGAAGCAGGAGCATTGAAAGAGGAATTGTCCTCAGTGTCGTGATTCCCATGACCACCACAGACTGAATAAGAGAGATGAGCAAGTAGTTGCTGATCAAGGATGTTATATAATAACACCTTGTAATTTCTCTATTTGTGATACTTCTACTTGGGTATTGGATACCGAAAGTCCAGTCCATATTTGCAATACTTTGCAAGGATTTCAAATTAGTAAAAGATTTGAGAATAATGAGCGATTCCTGAATGTTGGAGATGGAAGGTCTGTTCCAGTTCTATCTATGGAAATAGTTCAACTTATTCTCAATACTAATATCATTTCATTAAATGAATGTCATTATTGTCCTTCCTTTCTGATGAATATAATCTCTGTTAGCTTTTTGGCCAAAGATGGTTATCATTTGTCTATAAAAGGAGATTATTGTGACATTATTATGAATAATGTTACAATAATACAAGGACGATAAAGAAATAGTATTTATATTTTATCACAACCTGTGAGTGTAATGTACACTTCTAGGAAACATCCTAGATTAGATAATGTCTCTGATATCTACCTATGGCACTGTAGACTAGGTCACATTAACAAGAACAGGATAAATAGGTTAACCCAAGAAGGAATCCTCAAAGTTGGTGATTGTGAATCACTTCCAACCTGTGAGTCCTGTCTTCTTGGAAAAATGACCAAGTCACCTTTTACCGAAAAGGGTGAGAGAGCTACTGAGCTCTTAGGTCTAGTACATACTGATATATATGGACCAATGAGCACTGGTGCTAGAGGTGGATATTTCTACTTCATCACTTTCATAGATTATCTATCCAGGTATGGATATGTTTATCTGATGAAACATAAGTCGGATTTATTTGAAATATTCAAAAGATTCCGAAGTGAAGTATAAAAACAAACTAGAAAGAGTATTAAAACTCTTCGATCGGATCGAGGTGAATATCTATCCAGTGAGTTCTTGACATACCTAGGAGAGAATGGAATTCTCTCACGGTGGACTCCTGGCACACCACAGCATAATGGTGTATCGGAAAGGAGAAATCGAACCTTGTTGGACATGGTTCTATCCATGATGGGGTTTGCTAGTCTGCCTATTTCATTTTGGGGTTATGCTCTTAAGACTGCATATTATATATTGAACAATATACCGAGTAAATCTGTCGCAATGACTCCATATGAGATATGGACTGGGCATAGGCCTACACTTGGCCTACACTCTCTCACCTGTAGGTTTGAGATTGTCCGGCCTATGTCAAACGTTTGCATACAGATAAGCTTGGACTCCGGTCTGATAAGTGTGTGTTTATAGGATATCCCAAAGAAAGTAAGGGTTACTATTTCTACCATGCTGAAGAATAAAAGGTGTGCGTCAGCCTTAAGGCAATCTTTTTAGAAAAGAAGTTCCTTGGTGAAGGAACTATTGTCTCTAAGGTTGAACTTGATAAAGTTCAACAGGTAAAAAAATCGATACCTATAGCTGAACCTAAGTTGGATTTGATTAGATCAGATCCAGAGCCCAGTGTACCTGCACCATTAAGGCAATCCAGTAAAGTACCGCGTCATTCGGACAGATACTACGATTTCTTGGTCCAAGACGGTGATCCCATCGAACTCGATAAGAACGATGAGAATCCGATCACCTATATGGATGCTATGCAGAGATCTGATTCCGAGAAATGGCTTGAGGCCATGAAAAATCCAAAATGGAGTCCATAAAGGTCAACGATGTGTGGACATTGGTTGACCCACCCAAAGGGGTTAAACCCATTAGGTGTAAATGGATCTTCAAAAGAAAAAAGAACGTAAACGGAAAAGTGGAGATCTATAAAGTCCGTCTGATTGCCAAGGGGTATCGTCAACGTTATGGTATTGACTAGACGTTTTTCTCTGTGGCAATGCTCAAATCCATTCGGATTATACTTACGATTGCTGCTTATCTGGACTATGAGATCTGGCAGATGAATGTGAAGACAACTTTTCTGAATGGAGAGTTGACTGAAGAGGTGTATATGATACAATCTGAAGGGTTCACATCCACAGATGAGTCCAAGATGTGCAAGCTTCAGAGATCCATTTATGGACTGAAGCAGGCATCTCGGAGTTAGAACATGTGTTTTGATAAAGTGATCAAAACGTATGGCTTCGTTAAGAATAGCGAAGAATCCTGCATTTACAAATGGACAAATGGTCCAGCAGTAGTATTCCTTGTCTTGTACGTAGATGACATTCTCTTAATCGAGAATGACATCCCCGCACTGCAGGGAACAAAAGTCTGGTTGTCATCACAGTTCTCCATGAAGGACTTGGGTGAAGCATCCTACGTCCTAGGGATGAAGATCTATAGGGATAGATCTAAAAGGATGCTTGGATTATCACAGTCCACGTACATAGATACTATGCTGAAGAGGTTCGGCATGAAGAATTCCAAAAAGGGCTATCTCTCGATAGGCCATGAAATTTCTCTCTAAGAAGGATTGTCCGACAACTCCTAAAGAGAGAGCATATGAGTAGAGTCCCATATGCTTCGACGGTAGGATCTATCATGTACGCCATGACATGTACAAGACCAGATGTGACATACTAGGAGTAGTGAGTAGATACCAATCTCATCCTGGAGAAAACCACTAGAAAGTGGTTAAAGCCATACTTAAGTATTTGAGAAATACTAAGAACCAATGGTTGGTATATGACGAGTCAGATCTGAAACTTGTGGGGTTTACATACTCCAACTTTCAATCTGACCATGATGACAGCAGAAGCGTGTCGGAATATATCTTTACTCTGAATGGTGGAGCTATCTGTTGGAAGAGTTCCAAGCAGCATACTGTGGCAGACTCTATTTGCGAAGCAGAGTACATCGCAGCATCAGATGCCACGAAGGAAGCTGTGGCTGAGAAAGTTTATCATCGAGCTTGGAGTAGCACCCTCCCTTGATGGTCCGGTCCTACTCTACTGCGACAGCATTGGTGCCATTACTCAAGCGAAAGAACCGAAGGCACAGCGAACAAAGCACATTCTACACCTCTTCCACCAGGTCCGGGAGATCATGGATAAAGGTGACGTCGACCTTCATCGATAGAAAGAAGAATCTGGCTGACCCCTTCATTAAAGGCCTGATGATAAAAGAGTTCGACAACCACAAGTCGAAGATGGATATTAGATACTGTACCGAGTGACTTTAGACAAGTGGGAGTTGTTGAAAAATGTGTGCCAAAGCCAATTATCAGCCTATTGATGATTGAGCTACTTTGTATCTGTAATTGATTTATTAATAAATAAAATATATTTTTGGCATTTTTCATCACAAAATATTCATCTTCTAACGAACTCTATTAATGTGATGAAATCCTTAGGACTATTTAGCTTCGATAAAGAGAGGATTTATCGATTAGTCCTTAAATTTGTTCACGATCAAATGATAGGCTGTTAACTAGGATGACAGCATCTATCGAGCATAGGTCGTTGTATGCCATATGGGTTGATTGTCCTCTTAATCAAGGAATGTGGAGACACCGGTATGGCATACAGATGAAATGTATGGGTACATCGTCATTGAACGTGACCAACTCCAAAGCATTCTGCTATCGAGAATGTCTCTGATGGGATATAGGTATAAGTGTCCCTTAGACCTAAGATTACCTTAGTGACTTGCAAGCAACTCACTATGCTTTGGTTCCGAACTAACTGAATTTCTAATTCAGTAACGGAAGGCTTCTGGGCACAGTCAAATACTTGCAAAGTCAAAGTGTGATCAAGATAGAATTGACCACTCTAAGAGTTGAAGAATAATATATCACTATATTTCAATATAGCAAAACTTTGGTCAGGATAATCAATCAGATAGATTTGATATTTTGAAATACAATATGGATAACCTGATCAGAGTTGACAGTTGAACTCTAAGGTGTCCTACGAGCATTTTGGTCAAAAGGATGAATTATATAGAAACTATATCCGCATGGGTTCTAAGAATGTTGGTCTACACATTCAATCTATCCAGCCGTCGGGTACCATTGCTAGATGGTTACTTCGATTGGTATAGGAATCTGTTCCTGTGCTACCGCCTTAGGTTTGGACCTATGAGATCACACACATTAGAGCTCACGATCTAATCGGATGGTTGATCAACGATTGAGAATCGTTCTAGGGTTAAACAATCAATACGATTGATGTTTAACCTAGTGCAAGCATTGAAAAAGGATCGATTAGCAATTCAATTGCTAATTGACTTAATTTGATTAAGCCAAAAGACTGAGATTAAGTCTAATTAAATATGATTTAATTAGATTTGGTTTGAGATTGATTGGATCAAGTTCAATTAGCTTATTGGATAAGCCAAGTGCAAGAAAAAACTAGTCCTAGTTCAACTAGAACTTGGGTCAACCCAATTTCTAATTTGATTAGAAAATTAAATCAAAATTAAATCTGATTTAATTAAATCCTTAATTGGATTAAAACCTAATTTAATTTGGTTTACGTGGTTTTGATTTAATTTAGTTTGAGAAACCATGTTTGACCAAGTCATTAGATGGAATCCTTGTAAGACTAGGATTCCACCTTGCGCCACCTTAGCCCTCCATGCCCCACGCCCTTTTTCTTCTCTTATTTTGTGCAACAAATCCCTTTCTCCCTGATCTTCACGCACGCCCCCTCTCTCTCTTTCTCATATGGTAATTAGGTGGAGGATCAAGTGTAAGAGCGAGTTTGTTTTGATTTTGAATTCTATGAGATAGAATCCTAACAAACCTAAACTCTGCCCAATAGGTGCCGCCCCCTCTCCCTATTATTTTCTCTCTTATTCCACGTGAGAAAGGCCCTTTTTTGTGCGCCCCTCCTTACTGGTACATGCCAAAAATATTGGAGAGGGGCGCCCAAGGCCCCCTCTCCCTATTATTTTCTCTTATTCCACATGAGAAAGGCCCTTTTTTGTGCGCCGCTCCTTGCTGGTACATGCCAAAAATATTGGAGAGGGGCGCCCAAGAGTTGGCCTTGCCCAAGAGCCAACTCTTGGGCGCCCCTTTGACTTGGCCTGTTTGACCTTTCCTTGTCTGGTATTTGACCTAGACAAAGACTCTTCTTTTCCTATATATTTTGAATGAATTTTGGCTTGAAATTTTCGTAGAATACAGACCATTAAGAAAGCTTTGAGGTGTGCAAAAATCAGGGAGAAAGAACCTCTGAGCTTGGGGATTCAATAGACACCAAACTAGATGTCTAGGTGAGAGAAGAGAAGAAGAAAAGGGCCTTCTAGGGCTGTTTTGATTTTCTCTTCTCCTCCTTTTGAGATTTCTTTGAGAGTCTCAAATCTGAAATCTCTCTTCTTTCTTCTAATATTTTGGAGAGTCCAAGTCTCGAAGAAGAAAGCATTGAATCGACCATCGAAGAGAGATCAGCACAATACTAGCATACTGCTGATTTCCTACATCAGGATCTCAAACCATGTTTGCAGGCTCACGTGGACAACTCCTAGAGGTCGGACGCTGTTAGATATATGTGCCCTAGAAGCCAGATTGACTGACACTTGTAATACACTTCTAAGGACAAAATTATAATTTTAACTATATATAATAAAATAGGTTAGTTTCTATCACAGTGTGTATTTGAAAGTGTCTGTGATACATTCATTGAGTTAATGGTAATGATAGTTCATATTTTCAAGAGTTGAAAATTTAAGACATGAATTTTCATTATTAACTCATAAAATACTCCCGACCGTAGGATCATCATAAGGATGGTGATTGATCTGGAAGGTTGGTGTACGATCGCTTCTTTTGAATAGATGAGTCTTGAGTCTACGGTATAGAGACACCGAAATGAGAGTACGGGTACTCGTTAGAGAACGAGGGCACTGAGTGTGACCACCTCGAACAGTCATAAGGAAGTCTACCTTCTCATCGATGACTGGCTCGAAGCTGCAGTAGTATGTCTGGTTCTTTGACCTGAGGTGCATCGACAGTTCACCTTGAGGGTGTTATAGTTTGACTACACCATAACTTGACCTCCTAGCAATTCGGAACCCTGAGGCGTATGTTGACTATAGCATGTTCATTGTAGAAATTGGATTGCATCAATAAGGGATCTATCTACCTCGATAGATGAGGAGTAGCCCTATGATAATCATGAGAATCAAGTCCATAAGCCCATGGCCATGGCAAAGTGAAATAATAGAAAGAGTTTCTATTAGAATTTTCACATTGGACTTGAATCGAATGATTAATTCATATGACGGATATTAGGATTTGACGAGATCACCTTAACCCTAATCCGATCGGGGCTCGAGATAGAGGAACTTAATCACATAAATAACTGCACCGAGAGGTTCGCTTTCAATTCTGATGGATTGCTACCATATGCTGTTAGGTGTCACTAGTGGATTTTGGGAGCAATTAAAATGATTTGCACGATCGATCATACTAGTTGTCTAAATCAAAAAAATTATGATCCATCGAAAGGTGTTTCGATGATGTCGATGATAGAGATCACGACATATCCCATTACCATACGGAAAACCTAACTGGATCACACAAACAAGAATTTAGATCTGGATATCATCAATTGGATTAACCCAGTTCAATTAATTTGAATAAGATTCAATTAGATTCAAGAAAATCGTGCTAGCATACGATTGAGCCTAATGTTCTCCTTTAACAATCATTAAAGCTTGTCTCAACTGAGCCAAATGTGTTTGGGCTCACTCAGAAACCTTTACTTGGTCTGACTGAAGCTTGTCCAGGTCAGAAAAGGGTTGACTTAATTTATGAGATAAATTTGAGACAGCACCTGTCATTTTTCATCACCTACTAAATCTTGTCTTTGAATATTGGTCAAATGTTGACCCTGGACACTTAGACATCTGCCCATGTGTCATGCACCCATAAGAGAGAACCTGGGGACTTATCCCCTGCTAAAAAGCAGACAGGCAAGGGGCACATGTCTAGGGAGGCGTGCGCCCCATGAGGATAGAACATGGAGTCCCATACAGATGGGACTCCAGTTGCTTCAGGGAATTAAATTAGGTGGCGCCAAGAAGATTTGTTTGACCCAATCTTGGCGCCACCTAAGGAGAGTTTTGAGGATTTCTAATCTGATTGGATCAGATAATGTCATCCTACCGATCAGATTTAGATCTGATTGCACAAAGGGCCATGATTGGCTAGGATGATGTGGCACTACATGGCGCAGCAGGGTCTATATAAACCCTATCTGTGCCTAGAATTCAATTCTTCTGCCTTTAGCCCACACCACATAGCCCCTCTCCCTCCTCTATGCCACCCTCTGGTCCTTTCTCTCCTCTCCACGCCCAAGAGACTTTGGGCATGAAGAAGGTGCAATCTAAGCAATTAAAAGGCACCAGGAAAGGAAGAAGGCAGCACTGCTGCAAAAGACAACGGCTGTTCTTCAAAAGCCGTTTTGAAGACCTTCAAGATCAAATCTAGATCTGATTTTTTGAGGATTGATAGAGGAGAAGATCTTTAGATCCTGTCCGAGTGGATACCGGTAGAGGCCAGGTACTTGCATGGCTATATCCAGAACCTCAGTCAAATATCGAGATCATCATAGGATAATTGGATTACCCAAAACAAAGGTATAATTAAATTTATTTTAATTTTATTTTTATTTTATTATCAGATCAATAAAATTAGATCTGAGGACTCTCAGATCTGATTAGAATCTTAGAGGAAAATTTTTGAAATATCCCTCCTGATCCAATCAGATCTGAACGAACCTGACTCGAAAAACAGGTTTTTCCCTACAGTTGGTATCAAAGCCAGGTTCCATAATTCATTAGATCTGATTTTAATTTATTTTTGATCTGATAATTAGATGATTCTAGATGTCACATTAAAAATTAAAAATTAAATAATCTAGTTCTAAGATATATGAGATGTATGTCTAGACTAGGAATAGAATTGTTCTATATAGTCTAGCATAATCATAATTTTAATTTGATTAATTATGATTTCTAGATCTATTTATTTACTATTTTCTAATATTGTAAATATTATAATTAGATCTAAAAAATAGAAAATAAATTTATTTAATTTGTTCATATGAGATATGATAGATGCATGTTTAGACTAGTTGTAGAATAGTTCTACAAAATTATCTAGAATAAATTTTAATTTGATATGATCAAATTTAAATCTTATTTTTTAGATATTTATGAGATAATTTAGATCTGAAAACATACATGATATGATACATAAGATGTATGCAAATATGTTTTTAGTTAGATTAATTTTTATATATGTGATATATGATGTAGATCTAGCTAGTTTTGTAGATTTATCATGTTTCTGATTAAGGCATTCCCCTTGGCCGTCCGGTCATAAGAACAAAGTAGGGTTTAAAGGCCCTCTCCTCCCATTCGATGGGATGTTCTTATGATGTATAGGGGTGCTGCACATTCGTCCTTAATCAGAAATAAAAAACTTATTTTCTGCAAAATCCTAGATCCTAAAATCCTAAGATTTTATATACATGTTTTGTTTATGAACCCTAAACTTAATTGAAAATTAAGATTATGAAATCAATTAGGTCTAAAATTGAGAATTTTCAGATCTAAGACATATAAAATTGGGTTCGGGCTTGGGTAGCTCAATTAGATCTAGCAGTTGATCAAACCGAATCAAGAATTGGTTAGGTGGGATCAAGAGTACTTAAATTGACTAGCCTGATAGGATTAAGTCTGGGTCAAGATTGAGTCACATGAGTGATCGATCAAGTTAAGACCTAATTAGGCTCAGAGGTTAGAGTCTAGATTATAGGCTAACCCGATTGGTTCTGGCTCAACAATTTGGTGTCTAAGGTAAGTTTAGCAGATACCACCGACTGGTTTTTAATTAGGAGCTACTCGACTTGAATGCGTTCTTGTCGAGTTAATGGCATATCCCTTCCATCGGTCTCACTTACCTGGCCATATTTGTTGGCCCAGTCCTGATCTAAGGTGGCTAACAATCCGAGCTAACCCATGCCACTAGGTTAGTCATAATGGTTATGGCTATGTCAAGTCAAGTTTAATGAGACCTAAATCAAATCTTCCTAAGAAAAGATTAAGTCTAAGGTCTTCCACCATTGTAGATGTGCGGGCCCTTCCCAAGGTTGATTGTTCTCGACTGATCACAGTGGTTCAGTTGCACCGGAAAGACAACCATGTCGATTAGGCATTGGATACTACGGGCTGGAGGATCGATTGGGCTCAATATTCCGGATACGATGAGAGACCCAATTAGGAATCCAATCTGTGAAAATGGTGGGTCTGACTTAACTAAGGAGTGGATCAATATTCTGAGCACGGTGAGATTCATGAATTAGAGACCAAGTCTGGGTGTACCATGATTAAAAAATCATTGGACAGGAGTTGTTCACTCATTGGCTAACCCATCATCAATAACTGTTAGGTGAGGTGATGAGTCAGTTGGTGGGACTGCACCACCCACTAGAAATCAGTAATCGTAGAGATTTTCGCATCTCTACAGAGTAGGGATTCGAGAAAATAGTGGGAGCTAATTTGTTTAAAAATCAAACTTCTAAACAAATTAGTCAAGTCTTAATTACAAAATCTAACTAGAAACTTTGACTCTCTACAGGAAAAAGAAAAATGTCTGCGTCCAACCCACTAGCCCATATCCTGGACACCCATAGACTGACCGGACCCAATTACAAGGATTGGCTCCGAAACTTCAAAATTGTTTTGGGTTCTGAGAAGTTGACTCATGTATTGGACCAAGATCCCTCCACCTTATCAGCTCGTCCATCCGCTGAACAGAGAGTGTCTCTTGACAAATGGACGGATGAAGATAATAAGGCCAGATACTACATGTTGGGCTCGATGTCTGATGAGCTTCAACGCCAACATAAAGATATCAAGACTGCCCGCCAAATGTTGGCTCACCTGCAAGAGTTGTTTGATGAACAGAGTCGTGCAACCAAATATCATATCACTAAACGACTATTTAAGGCTAAAATCGTGATGGACAGTCAGTCCAAGATCATTGTCTGATGATAATCAAGGACTTGAAAGAGCTTGAGAAGCTCAGAGTGAAGTTAGACCAGGATCTGCAAAATGATATAATTCTGCAATCCTTGACTGATGCGTATGGACAGTTCATCATGAACTACCATATGCATAAACTTCAGAATACTCTGGCCGAGCTTATGAATATGCTGGTTACTGCTGAGCTTTCTATGAAAGGTTCTAAAGGCTCAGTACTTACTATGGAACGGATTTCTTCCAAGAGAGTTTTTTGGAAAAAAGAAGTCTGTGAAAAAATAGGTGGAAGGTGGAAAGAAAAAAGACAGAGCTGAAGAAAAAAGCCACTGACAAGGAAAAGTGTTTCCATTATAATATTGATGGCCACTGGAAGCGGAACTGCCCTACATACCTTGCTACCCTGAAAAATAAGGAGACAGATCCTTCTGAAGGTATGCTCGTTATTGAATCTAATCTTACGGTTTCTTCTACATCCAGTTGGGTGCTTGACTCTGGTTTTAGTGCTCATTTTTGCACATCCATGCAAGGTCTTGAGGATAGCAGGAGGCTGAGGGATGGTGAGATGATCCTATGCATCAAAAATGGATCAAGGATTGCTGCTGCGGCCGTGGGAACCTACCCTCTTCGACTACCGTCTGGCTTAGATTTAGTACTTTGGGATTGTTATTATGTGCCTGCTGCAAATAGGAATTTGATTTCTGTTTCATGTTTAGCATAAAAAGGCTATATAATTAGTTTTTTTAAGGACCATTGTAATATTCTTTATGAAAGAAATAAAATTGCAAGTGATTTTCTTATTAACGGTCTCTACCAGTTACATATTGATGTATCTGTCTTTAATGTCGAGCAAAATGTGAATGCCATAAGATCAAAATGACCCAGAGATAGTCCAAATGATAGGTATCTATGGCACCTAAGGCTAGGTCATATAGCAGAAGATAGGATTAACAAATTAAAGAAAATCGGACTATTGAGTCCGTTGACTTTCAAATCATATCCAATTTGTGAATCATGTCTTCATGGCAAAATGACTAATCTCCCTTTTGTAGGATATGGAAAAAGGGCCATGAAACTACTTGCCCTAGTATATACTGATGTGTGCGACCCATTTGATGTGCCAGCTAGAGGCAACTTTAACTACTTCATAACCTTTACCGATAATTTATCTCGGTATGGGTATGTGTATCTTATGAGACACAAGTCTGAAGCCTTTGAAAAGTTTAAGAAAATTCAGACATGAAGTTGAAAAGCAAACTAAAAAACCCATTAAAGTTCTTCGATCAGATCGAGGAGGTGAATACCTTAGTCAGGAATTCCTAGACTATCTCAAGCAAAATGGCATAGTCTCTCAATGGACTCCATCTGAAACACCTCAACTCAACGGGATTTCAGAACGGAGGAATCGGATCCTATTAGATAGGATCCGATCCATGATGAGCTTCACAGACCTTCCTGATTTTCTTTGGAAACATAGTCTGTTAACTGCCATATATTTACTGAACAGTGTTCTCTCTAAAACCGTTCCTAGCACATCGTATGAGATATGGCATGGTAAGAAACCAAGTTTAAGTCATCTCAAAATTTGAGATTGTCCGACTCATGTCAAAAGACAACAAGCGAACAAGTTAGACTATAGGTCCTTTAGAGCTTGATTCATAGGATATCCTAAAGAGTCACTAGAATATTATTTCTACATTCCAGAAGACCACAATGTAATTGTGAGTCGGCATGCCATCTTTCTTGAAAAACAGTTTATTCAAGATAGTGGCATTGGAAAGCAGATCAAGCTCGAGGAAAAAATCTTATAAGAGCAACGAGCTAAGGACCCTATGGAACCAAATCAGATTGAGCCAATACAATCACTACCTCCACCTAATAAATCGAAAAGGATTTTCCATCCCCTGAGAGATACTTAGGTACTATTTCAGAGGAAGTAGAGAAAATATTCCTTGTAAGTAGTAGGGTTCATGATGATGATCCCAAAATCTATGACAAGGCGATATTGGATATCGACTCCGAGAAATGGTTAGAGGTAATGAAGTCAAAAATTGACTCGATGCACTCAAACCAAGTCTTGACCTTGGTAGATCCACCAGAAGATATAATACCTATTGGGTGTAATGTATCTACAAGAAAAAGATTGGTGCAGATGGAAATGTGGAGACATTCAAAGCTAGATTAGTGGCAAAAGGGTATAATCAGCGTGAAGGAATTGACTATCAGGATACCTTTTCGCCAGTAGCCATACTAAAATCCATCTGCACATTGCTTGCTGTTGCAGCCTATTTCGATTATGAAATATGACAAATGGATATGAAAACGGCGTTCTTAAATGGATACCTTGAGGAAAATATCTATATGGAACAGTCACTAGGTTTCACATCTAGTTATGTTGATCACAAAGTATGCAAGCTGCAAAAGTCCATATATGGACTTAAACAAGCATCTCGGAGCTGGTATACTCGTTTTAATGATGTGATCAAATTGTTTGGTTTCATCAAGAACGAGGAACCATGTGTTTTCAAAAAGATCAATGGGAGCGCTATTGTCTTCCTCGTATTGTACGTGGATGATATCCTCCTTATTGGGAATGATATTTTCATATTGACCATAGTTAAAATATGGTTATCTAAAGAATTCTCCATGAAAGACCTAGGAGAAGCATCCTTCATTCTAGGAATTAAGGTCTATAGAGATAGACCAAATAGGATGCTAGGTCTTTCACAAAAGATGTACATAAAGGAAGTGCTAAAGAGGTTTAGCATGGAAAACTCCAAGAGGGGATTGGTACCCTTCAAACATGGCATTCATCTCTCCACGAAAATGTATCCCAACACACTTGAGGAGATTGAACGCATGAGCAAGATCCTTTATGCTTCAGCAATAGGGAGCCTCATGTATGCCATGTTATGTACACGACCTGATATAGCCCATGCTGTGAGTGTCACAAGCAGATATCAGTCGAATCCAGATGAAGAATACTGGACTTCTGTGAAATGTATCCTTAAGTACTTAAGAAGAACTAAGGATATGATGTTGGTCTTTGGTAATGAAGAACTCCAAGTCCAGGGATATATAGACTCGGATTTTATGTCCAATATAGATGATCGAAAATCGACATCTGGGAGTCTGTTTGTGTGTAATGGTGGTGCTATCAGTTGGAAGAGTTCCAAGCAGATAGTGATAGCAATTCCACCATGGAAGCAGAGTACATCGCTGCATCAGAAGCTGCGAAGAAGGCATTCTGGTATAAGAAGTTCGCCGCAAAGATCGGAGTGATGCCATCGGATGTCATTCCTCTGTACTACGACAATAATGATGCCATAGCCCTAGCTAAGGAGCCGAGGTCTCACCAGAAATCCAAGCACATCAAGCAGCAATACCACCTCATCCACGATTACCTTAAGAAAGGTTACATCGAGATCAAGAGAGTCGACTCCCAGACAATGTGGCAGACCCACTTACAAAGTCGTTGGGCCAGCAGAAAATAAAAGCCCACCTTGAGAAGATGGGACTTAGATTTGCAGCCAATTGGCTTTAGGTTAAGTAGAAGTTTGTTAGATATATGTGCCCTAAAAGCCAGATTGGCTGACACTTGTAATACACTTCTAAGGGCAAAATTATAATTTTAACTATATATAATAAAATGGATTATTATCTATCATAGTGTGTATTTGAAAGTGTCTGTGATACATCCATTAAGTTGATGGTAATGATACTTCATATTTTCAAGAGTTGAAAATTTAAGACATGAATTTTCATTATTAACTCATAAAATGCTCCCGCCCGTATCATAAGGATGGTGATTGATCCGAAAGATTGGTGTACGATCGCTTCTTTTAAATAGATGAGTCTTGAGTCTACGGTGTAGAGACACCGAAGTGAGAGTACAGATACTCGTTAGAGAACGAGGGCACTGAGCGTGACCACCTCGAGCAGTCATGAGGAAGTCTACCTTTTTGTCAATGACTAACTCGAAGCTGCAGTAGTGTCTGGTTCTTTGATCTGAGGTGCATCGGCAGTTCACCTTGAGGGTGTTATAGTTTGACTACATCATAACTCAGCCTCCTAGCCATTCGGAATTCTGAGGTGTATGTTGGCTATAACATGTTCATTGTAGAAATTGGATTGCACCAATAGAAAATCTGTCTACCTCGGTAGATACGGAGTAGCCCTATGATAATCATGAGAATCAAGTCCATAACCCATGGCCATAGCAGAGTGAAATAATAGAAAAAGTTTCTATTAGAATTTTCACATTGGACTTGAATCGAATGATTAATTCATATGACGAATATTAGGGTTTGACGAGATCACCTTAACCCTAATCCAGTCGGGGCTCGAGACAGAGGAACTTAATCACACAGGTAACTGCACCAAGAGGTTCGTTTTCAGTTCTGATGGGTTGCCACCATATGCTGCTAGGTGTCACTGGTGGATTTTGAGAGCAATTAGAATGATTTGGATGATCTATCATACTAGTTGTCTGAATCAGAAAAGTTCTGATCCATCGAAAGGTGTTTCGATGATAAAAATCACGACATATCCCATTACCATACGGAACTGAACCTAACTGGGTCACACAAACAAGGGTTTAGATCTGGATATCATCAATTAGATTAACCCAATTCAATTGATTTGAATAAGATTCAATTAGGTTCAAGAAAATCGTACTAGCACACGATTGAGCCTAATGTTCTTCTTTAACAATCATTAAAGCTTATCTCGACTGAGCCAAATATGTTTGGGCTGACTCAGGAATCTTTACTTGATCTGACTGGAGCTTGTCCAGGTCAGAAAAGAGTTGTCTTAATTTATGAGATAAATTTGAGACAACATCTGTCATTTTCCATCACCTGCTAAATGTTATCTTCGGACATTGGTCAAATGTTGACCCTGAACACTTAGACATCTGCCCATATGTCATGCACCCATAGGAGAGAACCTGAAGACTTGTCCCCCTGCTAAAAAATAGACAGGCAAGGGGCGCACGCCTAGGGAGGCATGCGCCCCATGAGGATAGAAGATGGAGTTTCATATAGATGGGACTCCAGTTGCTTTAGGGAATTAAATTAGGTGGCGCCAAGAAGACTTGTTTGACCCAGTCTTGGCGCCACCTAAGGAGAGTTTTGAGGATTTCTAATCTAATTGGATCAGATGATATTATCCTACCGATCAGATTTAGATCTGATTGTACAAAGAGCCGTAATTGGCCAGGATGATGTGGCACTACATGGCGCAGCAGGATCTATATAAACCCTGTCTGCGCCTAGAATTCAATTCTTCTGCCTTTAGCCCATGCCACATAGCCCCTCTCCCTCCACGCCACCCTCTGGTCCTCTCTCCTCTCCACACCCACGAGACTTTGGGCACGAAGAAGGTGCGAGCCAAGCAAGTGAAAGGCGATAGAAAAGGAAGAAAGCAGCACTGCTGCAAGAGACAAAGGTTGTTCTTCAAAGCCATTTTGAAGACCTTCAAGATCAGATCTAGATCTGATTTTTGGAGAATTGATAGAGAAGATCTTCAGATCCTGTCCGAGTGGATACCGATAGAGGTCAGACACTTGCGTGGCTATATTCAGAAGCTCAGGTAAACATCGAGATCATCATAAGATAATTGGATTACCCAAAACAAAGGTATAATTAAATTAGATTTAATTTTATTTTTATTTTTATTATCAGATCAATAAGATAAGATCTAAGGAGTCTCAGATCTTATTAGGATCTTAGAGAAAATTTTTGAAATATCCCTCCTGATCCAATCAGATATGAACGAACCTGATCCGAAAAATAAGTTTTTCCCTACAAACGCGTGCGGCTCGTGACTTCATCCTCAAGCCCGGATCAGCAAATTAGAACGTCTAACTTGCTCAGGTATCAGATCTAATATGCTATTCTATAGCTACATTAGATGTATTATAGCATGTTGATGAGATCAACATGTTAATCTTTCCTGTGTTTTTAATTTCTAATTTAATATCATGCCTTGATCATGTAATAAATCCTAAATCTAGGATGTTTTCATATTTATTTAAATAAATATTTGATTTATTTAAGTCTTCCACCGCATGATCTTGAAAAAGTTTCAAGATCTACCCGTGAAACCCTAGATCCGGTTCCTTAGATCTGCGATCTTCTGGTTCAACCTCGGATCTCGCATCCCGCTATTCTAACTGTGCAAGACACGCGATCAGATCCGTTACCTGTCTCCTTAAATCTTCGCACTCAATCATCAGGTCTCATTCCCTTTGCGTGATTTCTGCCGTCTAATTCACAAGTTGGTTCTTCTTGCGACCCCCACCCACTATCTAGACTATAGGGAAGAATCACCGCCAAGGAATCGCGATGCTTTGATACTAACTGATGCAGCCTATGCGCGGCTTTCATTAGGGAAGAGAGAAGGAAGACACATGAAACTAAGATAAAATGGCAAAATGGGAGAAGAAAACTCTCTTCTGAAAAAATAAACTCAATAATTTGAAATTCTGATTACAAAGTCGGCCTAACAAGCCTTAATTATAGAGAAAAAATACTAATAGACTTAAACAAGGACTCAAAACACTAATTCTAATCCAAATAGGAGAACTACTAAAAGTTCCAACTCGTTTAGGATCTTACCGCGCCTGTTGACCTATCAGATGATTGAATTAGGCTTCGAAATAAGTCGTGGCAGCAAAACCACCATGCCTGTAGGACTCGAAAAGAGCTTTCCGAATTGGAGTCCTAATAAGAATTCTAACATCGGATGAGAAAATTATGACCATTCTAGCTCAGCAATGTCAGAACCCTACAGAATCCGATGCAGTTAAGTCAATTTCGCACCCTTTCAAGTCTAATCCCTCAAATCCATGTACTTGTCTGCTATGGTATCTGCATTAGTTTGACACATACAATGCATATGCTATAGAGACAAATAACCTCAAGAGTTTTCTTTTAATAGCAAAATAGGTTGATAAGATGCAGCATTATTAACTAGTAAAAATTAATTATTGACATCAAGGATTTACGTCCTGACGAGATGGGTGGTGTCCCAGCCATCCTATCCATTTCTACGAGAAAACGGGACCAAAACAAGGTCAAGACTCCAAAACCCATCCATGCAAAGAAAGAAGAAAAAGAAAAGAAAGGAAGATGAAAAAAAGGAAAAACTAAAAGGAAAGAAGAAGAAAAACGAAAGAAAGGAAGAAGAAAAAGAAAGGAAGGAAAGAAGAAAGAAAGAAAAGAGAAAGGAGAAGAAAAAAGAAATGAAGAGAAAGAAAGAAGAAAAGGAAAGAAAGGAAGGTAGAAGAAAGGAAAGAAAAGAAGAAACGAAAGAAAAAAAAAAGAAAAGAAAGAAGGAGAGAGAGATGAAGGATATACATAGGGAAGCATGATCGGGACGGTTGTTGGGATGGGACATGATGGGATAGTGGGGCATCTCGTTCCATGAAAATACTGAGATGCCTCCGTCCCATAGGATTTTTATCCTTGATAGACACTTTGATTAATGTCTCAGTTCCCTAATAGGAGGATGAGGTAGATAGGCAGTCACAAGTACAAATTCTAAATTTCAATATGTAGCCCACTTCCAAATATCAACTTGATCAAATGCATCTTTCTTATCCTTAGAATGTACACGCTTAGTCAGTAATCTCACTAGTCTGCATCATTCTACCCAGTCTTCTTCTGTTAATATTTACATGGAAGCCTTATTGGCCTCTCCACACATGGAAGTTTTCATTCTCTTCTCCATACTGAAGTCATCCAAAACCATTCTAGAATGACCAAGCCATCCTATAATAGAGGACTGATTTTGTTTATCCATCTAACAAGAAGCAAGTAATTGGATCTCAATGGTTTTCAACCTGAAATTAGTTGTTTTCTTGCAACAACAAGGCTTAGAAGGAAATTTCTTGATGAGAGGGAAAAAATAAATGGAAGAAAACTACCTACCACAGTCAACCCCAGATGGTCCAAAATGATCATGTACTAAACGATTTAACTCCAAGCTAACTCTTCATTATTATTCCCCTGCCAAGCAAGCCCATCTTTGATGGGGCAGCCATGCCTTGCATTTTGAACATTTCAAACATAACGCTCAACGGTCTATCTAATCACATATCATTATCCACATTTTAAGTGCACTATTTCTATTATCCCAAATCTGTCAGTTGTTATTTAGGAATAAAGTTGGAAAATGCCATTTGCATCACACTTGATCCTATTTCATTATACCAATCCTTCCAGTTTTTCAAGGTGAAAATCCAGTGATATCTCTTATTCCGCATAGACCATAATTACATCCAAAGCATAGTTTCAGAAACCACCATAATGGGACAGTACAACCAGTATCATATTGGTCTGGCATAAAATTGGCACCTGCGCAAGTGCTGAGTTACCAAAAAAGAATCAACCACCAGGTGCGTACTGATGGTACTGATACCAACCGCATTCGGTATCGACGATTTTTGGAAGCCGTCATTTATGGTAATACTGTACATACTATTCCAGTAAGAAAAGGTATGTGGTGTTGGTATCTAAAAGCTTGGTGTTGGTATCTAAAAGCTTAGTCCAAAGAACATGAATATTGCTTGAATGTCAGTTATCACATAAATGTACAACAATTTTTTAAACCAAGACATAAGAATACACACCCCAAAAACCTATTTATGCAATAGCATATAAATGATCGAACCATGACTAGAACTCCCACCCATACCCAAGGTGATAAGGTAGATCTAAAGAGGATTTGAGTCAAGGGGAATAGAAAGACAGACCAGTTCAAAAGGATCAGCATATGCTTGCTGCAACAGTGACTCTTGACATTGTCCACATGTGGTGTACTTAAGCAGACGGAGCATCTGGTGGATGGCTATGACCCCGTCGATGAGGACAGTTTACAATATATTTGATAAACATCCATCTTAGTTACAAACTCTTTTATAGTCATTCCCTGGAGTTATTGTGACAGGTGTAACTACTAATATAAGTGTATTTATTATGTGATTTGCGAGCAATCATGGACAAAAGCACAACGTAAAAAGCATGACTGATGGAGGCTCACAAAGTAAAGCTTGAAGTGTTTTGCATTATAATATTAGAAGCCTTTAATTTAAAGCTGTGGTACGATGTGATTCATAAAGCCAGATCCACTAATTGGAACATAGTTTTAGTCATAATTAAGGTTTGCCATCTCGTACTAGACCCATATCAATACCATCCTATTACGGGGCTAGTTTGGCATACCATGTCAGTAAGCCTTCCGTACCACGTATTAGTTCGGTACTAGTATGTATGGTATGGTCGGTATGTATTGGTATAACCAAAATAGCAATCCTTGGTTATAATTATGGATGCTAACATTCTGGAAGTATGAGTGCTGCAACATTTACATTCTTGCTATTCATGAGAACAATGATCAGTGATCAATATTCGTGATTCTGGAAAACTAAGCACATCTCATATTAGAGAAAATTCTTAATGTGATCAATGTCAGGTCTTTAATAAAATATAACTTTGCAATGCAGAGTTTTCAATCCTGCCTGCAGTTCTCTAAAAGACACAATACCATATAGCGACAATGATTCAATTACTCATAACAAAACAAGTTTAAAAAACATGCAGATGACTCAATTGCAGTTCAGAACATAACAACAATCCCTTAACGAAGAACTTGAACATGAATCCCAAAGACGAGTTCCATCACAAAACCATAATAACCACCAGTACTAAAAGTACTGCAAAAAACAAGCATTACATGAGAAAAAAGTATGACCCTAATTATATAAAGCACCAACGCAACTAGAAGTGGATTTGCAGAGAGCGACGTGCCAGGAATGGTTTCATCATTAGACCATAAGAACATAACCCTAAGAAATGAATACCAAATAATTTATAAGGAGAATGGTCCTTCAACATACATTGCTGTATCTGGGCATCGTTCCAAAACTAAATGGCGGTCGTCTCCTTCGCCAACAGATTCATGAGCAAAGCTGGGAAAACAGTTATAGTACAAATTGTAAGTTAAAAGAATCTAACAAAAGAATAAAAAAAAAAAGGATATTTACAGCATGCTGATGCATTTAGAGAAAGGAAATAACTGAAAAAAATGAGAAGATTTGTGATTTGAAGTCATACCCATAAATATCTGCAAGACGATGCAAAAGCAGGCGATTATATGGGCTTGTTGGTTGAAGCTCTAAGACCCCATCTGGACTGCATCAAGTGGAAGAAAAAAGGTCAGTCAATTTTACCAATTTCAACATAATAACAACAAAAAGAAGCAGGAAAACATGAAATCACAATTAAGCATTCCAGATTAGTGAAGCTAAGCTTCAAAAGCTTTAGCTCCGATCGAGCGATTTGGCAATTTGGACAACATCAGGAGTTTTAATACAAGCATCACAGTATAGGTCAAAGCAAGAAAAAGGGGGGGTGAGAGAGAGAGAGAGAAACGTTAGGAAAATCAATAATTAAAAAAGCAAGCCTAGGAAACATATGTCCAAAATTCCAGAGTAAGCTTTCAAATTGAAGTTTGAAGTTAAAAAATCCTAAAACCATGCAGAAAAAAATGAAAATGCTAGAGAATCATATTATGAATCTATTTAAGATGTCATATTTTACTAATGTTTCATAATAATCTAATTCTTTAAGACATAACAGTGTAAATATCATAAGAGCAAAATATATGTTCATAGGATAGAACCTATGTGCAAAATATAATATATAAATGTTGAGAATAAAACTATGATTACACATGTCTCATCAAATTTTTTATAATATTTGAGTTCAAATCTCAAGAACCAATATGGATCCACTTGTAAGGCTCGATGAGGGAGATGTGCAAGACGGACTCTATATAGACTCTTCTTTCTCTCAAAAAACTCTCTCAATCTCTTAAAACCAAAAATCTCTTAAAAATGGAAATAAAAATCATAAATTTTAAGTATTCAGTGTTGTTAAAAATTGTAGAAAGTAATCTTTGATCTCAAAAGGATGTTTTTAAAAGGCTTATGAGCAGGCATGACAGCACTCAAGCAATTAATAGTCTAGTTAAAGAATAAAAAGCGAAAAATGAAATTAAGATTTACTGAAGATTTGAATTTTGAAGTACACTTTTCTTCATTTAATCATATTTTTCTTGACTTGATAGAATATATTTATTAGTGTAACACACAATGAATAATCACTAAAACCTAGAAAGTCCCAAAGAATTACCTAAATGAGTAATTCTCATAGTATGAAGATAATATTATTTGAGTTAGTTACCTTTTAAAAACTCAAAAAAAAAACCGTTACTGGTTATCTAAATAGTTGCCTGCATATGCTCAAGTAAATGATGAAACAATCCCAAAATGAAACAATGAAGCAAGGTTTTTAATACCAATACAAAAACCTATATTGTTTTTCCATCAGAATGGTATGATAACTTCAAAAGGAATGAAAAATTGTCACTACCAGTATGTATGATATCGTCTATAGATGTGGGTATAGCCCATATGTACTCATCAACAGCATTTCCACATCATGGCACCGATACTGTGCCAGTTTTGTATCAGAACTAGACAATACCAGCCAATATCCATACTACCATATGAAGCACAATATCCATACTACCATATGAAGCAAGCTCCTACAATATGTCCATGGATGAGGCATGTCTAGCCGTCTGCATTTCCCCATTACACACTTTCCATCTCATGCACCTCACCCTCCTGTTTTGCCTTTTAGCGCAAAAACAAATATTCAAATCCTTCTTTTAAAATTTATTTATTATTTATATATACAAATTTCTCATTAAAATAAAATAAAAATCAAATATTTAAATCTTTCTTTTAGTATTTATTTATATAAACATTATTTTTAATTTAAAAAAACAGGTCCATCACATGTGCTACATTCTAGAAAACAAAAATGGCAGCAATGATTAGTTCTCACAAGAAATTGGCAAAACCATCAAAATTGTTAAAATGTTATATCAAACTAGCTGAGTTAGCCAAAACTATCAAAACCTGAAATCAAGGGAGCTTGGTCCTGGCTGAAGCAGTTCAGTTACAGCAAACAGAATCAATTTATGCAGAAAACTCAAAACCTTGAGAAAAAAATAACAATGATAGCATACCTCATGAAATCATCAGTGTTGTTAAAAGCTCTAAGCGCACCTAGGCGCTAGAGGAGCCTACAGCCTCGGTGCAAGGCGCAAGATGCAGACGCGCGCCTGAGAGAAGTCAGGCGCCAAAAACAGAGAACTAGTTATAGGCAAGAATTCCAGCAAGTAAAAGCTAGCATCTTATTATTAAAAAGTAAAAACTAAAAACAGAAAAAGATCGAACTTATAGGCAAGAAGTCCAGCATGTAAAAACTAGTTCTAACCTAAAAACAATCAAATAAGTACTTTTGAAATTCCTAATTGGATAATCCTCCTCCTCATCAAGCAAACTAGCTTCATCATTTTCTTCTCGTTCCTCTCCAATATCTTTCTCATACTCATCATTTGTCTCCTCTGATTCATCTACAAGTTGCACTTGGAATGGTCTACTAGACTTTGATCTTGATGATGACGCTGAAGCTCCTCCTTTGGAAGATGTTTTTGTGCTAACTCTAGTGCGATAAGCAGGCTCATAAGCTCTAGAAGCATCAGCAATAAAATCCCATGTCAAAGCATCATCACTATCACTAAATACTTGTTCTTGTTCATCATTCCTATCTGTATGGACTCGCTTCATTCTTCTAATCAACCAATCATTGCAATCATCAATATCTTTTAATGATACAGGGTCAATGTGATTTCGTCTTTTATATCGATGCATCAATGCTCGATTATACTTAACAAACACCAAATCATTTCTAATTCCTATGTACTATAATTAATCTTTCCTATATACTATAATTGACATTTCCTATGTACTATAACTGATCTTTTCTATTTTTTAGAAACTAAAAATTAATACTATAACTGACCTCATTATGCCTCTGAACAATGCAAAGGTGTGCACCTGAGGCGCCTAGACTGTGCCTGAGAACTGTCGCCTTACCTGGGGGTACAAAGGCGACAGCCCTTGCGCCTAGCACCTTTTGTGCCTGAGGCGAATAACACTAGAAATCATTAAGAAACACGACACAATATAAGTCACAAGATTAGACCAAAAGAAACACAAGGTTGGACTGCAGGTTTAACAAGCGATAATACAAACATGGAACCATAAGCAGCAAACCAGCAAAAGATCCAAGATGGAATATTAGGTACTAAGGTTATATTGAATTCAGAGGGAGTGGTAGGCCTGAACAGTGGTTCTGGTGTAAGTTGCCACTTTCAAATGTTTGATTCAGCAGAAGTGAAACCACATTACCAATCTAAAACCTTGAATATACCCAAAAAAATTGTATTTGTAATAATTTAACAGACATATTGTTAGATATTGGTTGATAGCAAAATCAGAAACCACCATTTAGGAAGAAGGGCACATTTGTCTACTTCTAGAACGAAAAGCCCCTGAATTTTTCAAAAATGAAAATGAGATTCCACCATACAAGTGAATTTTCTTCAAAACAATGCTATCATTGTAGAGCAGATTCAGTTGGTTCGTTATTTATGATCATTATAATCATCTAGACTCTCACATATTATATCTTCAGTGTGTTCTTGCATTTATAAATTGCATGTATGTTAAGACCATATGGCATGAAGAGGCTTTGTTGTATGAAAAAGATTTGATTTGGTATATTATTTTAAAAAATGACCAAATTCAATTTTTCCCCATTGTTACTATACACATCATCATATTCCTTCCCAGATTTTCTCCTGCTATATATTCTCCTTCCTTTTTGATCATATAGATTACCTTATCCCCCACTATCTTCTGCTTTATCTCACTTATAAGCCCATTCTTTAGCAGCCTCGCATCAGTATGTTAACTAATGGTGTCTTAATAGCACTGTACATTTGCATGTTGTAGCAAATTTAGAAATAGTCACAAGCTAGCATACAGATTAAAATATTCCCAGATATAGCAATCTACCTTTCTATAACATTCATCTCTTCTAACTCAATGCATCCTCATTCCCCTAAAAGTTCTGAATTTAAACCACTTCTTTGACATTCCTATAGTACTCACTGAGCATGCACCATCAAGACATGCTCTACAAAAGTATATTTTGTAAATTATGGACAATATAAGATCATATTTATTTTATCATTTTTATCCACTGACTCCTTTTCCTTTCATTCCTTGAAAACAATATCTACAACTTCATCTAGATGAAGCTTTTTCTGATAGGAAATTAATTAATCTAAAGAGCGATCATTACACATTATGGAGTCATTTCTCTTCCAACGAGACAAAGTTTTCAAGAAGACCATTTTTAAAGTCTAAAAATCATCTGCAGGGGCTAATACCAAGATAAACCAAGATCTCGGTTTATCTCGGCCAAGATAAGCTATTGATTGGTAAAAATTGATTTGACTACCATTTTTAAAATGACTAATATATAACAATATCTCGAATTGCATATCGCAGCCCAGATATCATAATATCTGCCAATATTAAAATTTGGCATACAAATTATTATTTATATGTTATTTTAATAAATATAATATTGTTTAATTAATTATACAACAACTTTAAAAAATAAAATAACTAATAATTTTTGAAAATAAAATCAAATTATTAATAATGAGCATTATATAATAACATAACATTGATAATTTGTAATAATATGATTAATCCAACTTATACCAAAATATTAACTATGCAAAAAGTTATTTAGATAGTTAAATAGAGGACAACTATCTTTGTAAAATTTAATGATAAATAACAGTGGACAATACATTACCATTGATACTATTTAATTATATAATGATAATTGTTGGAGGTAAAATAGCTTCCACCGAAGTCTGATAAAGTCCAACCTTAATAAACTGCCATCTGGGTTTAAAGCACACTCCAATCTGAGGTTCAATCAAATCAATCCCCTGGTTCAGGTGAGCACTAAAGGATTGGCCTCCAAATTTAGCTAAGCTCAGAACTTCAGTCGAGGATAATTCATCCTGGAAGTGACAATAACTTCTATCGATGTCCAATTGTGTGCTGGCTGAGCTCCTCCGCTTTGACCCTCCAACTCAATCTTAATAACAACAAATCTTGCCAAGACCCCATCCTAAATCTTGGCCAAACGAACTTGAGCCAGTAAAGGAAACTCGTCATCTGCTCAATTCCGATCTTCCGTCTAAAATAAGCAACAACCGCTTCATAAACATTAAACTTCAGTACTGTCCGATCCCGACTATGGGCCGACCTTGGGTATTAGCCAAACTTCATCAAAACAATCAGGACAACTCCGTTGCAGTGTCTATCAAGGGATCGACATTCTTCCAACTTCCAAGCTCAGCCGACCTTGATATTTCAATTATGGAGATAGTTTACATGACCGACAATAACTTCCACCACTGGCCGACCTTAAAGATCGCCGAACTCCTAAGAAAAGTTATGCTACAGCCCAAATCAAAAATCTAATCCACAAGTTCAGCACTCCTAGTCCAAAGACTAATCCTTAAGTTCAGTTCATCCGATCCCAAGCTCCAATAGCATGATTACCGATCAGGCGACTCACGGTCAAGCTCAGAATATTTGATCCTTTTTTGAACTCCAACAAATAAAAGCCAACCACCAGCAAGTCACGATAAATGACAGCCCACTCTCTGTAACAAACTCTGAACGGCTCAAACGGCCTACTAACATTCGGTTACGGCTGTCACTATCAATTTATTACAGGCTCTATTTATAAATAAGACCCTCCAGATATGTTTTCTTCTCTAAGCACTCTCTCCATTCTCAATCTCTGAATACTCCATTCTTATTGGCCAGAATACTAACTTGATCGTCGGAAGCTCCACGCCGGAGCCACCTTCGGCCAGGATTTTTTTGTAGATTTCACCAACGGGATCCTGATTTCCACGTCCAACAATCTTCGGCGACCGTCTGTTTTCTGCACCAACAAGATTAGCGCTAGAAAAAGGGACCAGTGAGCCGATGTTCTTAAAGGAGTATCCAATCAAGCAATCATCCACGACACTCCAGCAAAAATGCCACCCAAAAAAGCCTCCTCTCAACGATCCACTGCTGCCACCACCCGACCGAAGCCGAAACCAGCCGATCGTCCAGCTCCAATGCCTTCGTCTGCACTACAACCTCCCTAGCCAGCAACAATGGTGGATGCAAGTCAATTCAACCTGCTGGTACGGCAGGTGAAAAGCCTCACGAAAGCCGTGCAGGCTATGCAACAAGCTCCGACACCAGGTGAGAGCCTCACGAAAGTCGTGCAGGCTATGCAATAGGCTCTAGCACCAGCACCACCCGAGAGACCATCGCCGAAGCGCCAAGACTTGGAACAAGGGAGACCCACTTTGGAAAGCCAGCTAGAAAATTCCAGAAAGAAAAAACAAAGAGCTGCGAGTCTCTGTTCTGAGCACAATTCCACCATCGAAAAGTCTCTACCCCCATCAAATTTGCCCCACTTTGAAATTCATGATCGAGATGATGTCCTCAATCAGAAGCTTCAAGAAATAAACCGATGGATTGAGAAGCTCCACCATGCCGTCGCTGCCCGGAATGATGAAATTTGCATCGACCCGCCATTCACTGCCCAGATCATGCAGGAGCCCATCCCGCCGAACTTCAAGCTTCTCCAGTTCGAAAGCTATGATGGAACTTCGGATTCAGTCGACCACCTGAAAGCCTTCCGAATCATAATACTGCTATGTGGCGTGCCAGATGCCATTTTGTGCCGAGCTTTCCCGTCGATCCTGAAGAGTGCAGCAAGAAACTGGTACTCGAACCTAACATCGAATACGATTTACTCCTTTGATCAGTTGAGCCATCAGTTTGTGGCTCACTTCGTCAGCAGCCGACGTCAGAGGAGAGGGTCGGATTCTCTCATCAACATCAAGCAGAAAGGAGAGTCCATCCGAGTCTATGTCAGCTGCTTCAACAGCGCTGCTCTGGAGGTCCGAAATTTGGACCAATCTATCGCAATGGCCACTCTAAAGGATAGCCTTCTAAAGAATGATCTCCTCTTCTCATTAGAAAAAAATATCCCCAAAACTTTGCCGATATGCTAGCTCGGACTGAAGGCTATGCCCGAGCTAAGAAAGCCTTCAAGTTACGAGATGATGATGCTGCAAGAAAGCGGCAAGCGGGGGAATCCAGCAAGCCCACGGTTGTGGAAAAGTCAAGAGGAGGTCGACTGCATTGTAGAACTCTTGAACACAAATGAACCCGAACCCCACCTCGGGCTCGTCGGCCAAGAAGTCCGGATAGAAGGATGCGGCGAAGCCACCCTCCCAAAAGATTCAATAACCATACCCCTCTGAATACTCCAAAAACTCAAGTTTTGATGAAAATTAAAGAGCAGCTGCCGAGGCCAGAGAGGTTGCGATCACATCCAAATAGATGCAATCCCAACAAGTACTGTCTGTACCATCGTGACCACGGTCACGATACCGAAGAATGTATTCAGCTCCAAGATAAAATTAAGAAGTTAATCAGGCGAGGTCGGCTAGACCGATTCCTATGACGTCGGCCTAAAAGGAGAGAAGAGTGGCCAAAAGCTCTTCCACAGCCAGAGCAACCTCGGAGGGAAGAACCTAAAGGAGACCGACCCCCACTGGAAATTATCAATACTATAGCTTGGGGACGTCGGCAAGAAGCTAGGATTAGCAGAACGAATGAAGAGATAGAGGACTGAAGAACCCATCGCTTTCACTGAAGAAGATGAGTTCAATTTCCGCATGATGACGTGGTTGTAATCTCTCTGAATATTGTAAATTACGATGTGCGTCGTGTCTTGGTCGATAATGAAAGTTTTGCCGATATCTTGTTTTATGATGCTTTCTCTAAAACGTCGATACCTGACAGTCAAATGGGGCCATTAAGCTCTCCATAGTGACATTTACCTATGACGCTGTACCGGTTAAGGAAATAATCAGTTTACCCATTATGGTAGGCCGGTATCCAAAATAAGCTCGTGCCCAAATTAATTTCTTGATGGTTAAAGCTCCTTCTGCCTACAATGCCATCCTTGGACGACCTGGGCATAATGCACTCCGAGCCATAGTATCTACATATTACCTAAAGATGAAGTTCCCAATAAAATTTGAGGTCAGGAAGATCCGAGGTGATGAAGCCCTGGCACATCATTGTTACATAATTGCCTTGCAAGGAGAAAAACAATCCAAGCTTTGTTCAATGGACGAACTTGATGTTCATGATGATTTAACTGAAGAGCAGGAGAACCTATTGATGATCTTATAACGATCTCTTTGAATGATGGAAACAAAGACCATAGTTTAAATTTAGATGAAGTTAAAAGATAGCTTGTTATCGTTTTGCAAAAGAATACATGTTTTTGCTTGGATTCCGACAGATATGCCTGGGATAAACACAGAAGTGATGGAGTACTGTCTGAATGTGGACCATGTACCCCAACCCGTAAAGTAGAAGAAGCGAAACTTCGCATCGGAACGCCAAAAAGCAATCATAGATGAGGTAGACAAACTTCTTAAAGCCGAATTTATCCACGAGGTATCTTATCTAGACTAGATCACCAATGTGGTCCTCGTTAAAAAAGCAAATAGCAAGTGACGGATGTGCATAGAATTTATTGATTTGAACAAGACATACCCAAAGGACAGCTACACTACCCCAAATTAACCAATTGATGGATGCAACCTCGAGCCATGAGCTCCTCACCTTCATGGATGCCTTTTCTAGTTATAACCAAATCCAGATGGTACTTAAAGATGAGGAGAAAACTGCCTTTGTTACTGACCATGGTCTTTACTGTTACAGGGTCATGCCATTTGGACTTAAAAATGGAGGTACAACCTATCAGCGCTTGACGAACAAAATATTCAAGGAGCAAATCGACCGCAATATGGAAGTTTATGTGGATGATATGCTTGTCAAAAGCCGATCTTCAAGGAATCATATTACCAACTCGGAGGAGATATTCAACACTCTCCGAAGTACAAGATAAAGCTAAACCCGACAAAATATACTTTTAGAGTGACCTCAAGAAAGTTCTTAGCTTTCATGGTGTCAAGGCATGGCACAGAGGCAAATTCGGAGAAGATCCGAGCTATTCAAAAGATGGTCATTCCCAAGATAATAAAAGAAGTTCGACGCCTAATGGAAAAAGATCACGGCTTTAAATCGTTTCGTTTCAAGGTTGACTGAACGTTGTATGCCTTTCTTCCAAGTGCTCAAACAATCAAAGAACTTCTGTTGAACTTTGGAATGTCAATAAGCCTTTGAAGAGCTAAAAAGCTACCTCAGCTCACCTTCTCTCCTTGCCAAACCTGAGCCTAGTGAAGAATTATTCCTATATTTAACAGTATCACCTACGTGTTAGATATGTATGCCCTAGAAGCCAGAATTGGCTGACACTTGTAATACACTTCTAGGAGCAAAATTATAATTTTGACTATAAATAATAAAATGGGTTATTTTCTATCACATATGTATTTAGTGTCTGTGATACATCCCTTGAGTTAATGGTAATGATAATTCTTATTTTCAAGAGTTGAAAATTTAAGACAAGAATTTTCATTATTAACTCATAAAATGCTCCTGACCGTAGGATCATCATGAGGATGGTGATTGATCCGGAAGGTTAGTGTACAATCGCTTCTTTATAGTAGATGAGTCTTGAGTCTACGATGTAGAGACACCAGAGTGAGAGTACAGATACTCGTTAGAGAACGAGGGCACTGAGCGTGACCACCTCGAGTAGTCATAAGAAAGTCTATCTTCTCATCGATGACTGACTCAAAGCTGCAGTGGTGTGTCTGATTCTTTGACCTGAGGTGCATCGGCAGTTCACCTTGAGGGTGTTATAGTTTGACTACACCATGACTCAGTCTCCTAGCCATTCGAAATCCTAAGGTGTATGTTGGCTATAGCATGTTCATTGTAGGAATTGGATTGCACCAAGATGGAATCTATCTACCTCGGTAGATGAGGAGCAGCCCTATGATGATCATGAGAATCAAGTCCATAAGCCCATGGCCATGGCAGAGTGTGAAATAATAGAAAGAGTTTCTATTAAGGTTTTCACATCGAACTTGAATCAAATGATTAAATCATATGATAGAAATTAGGGTTTGACGAGTTCACCTTAACCCTAATCTGATCGGGGCTCAAGATAGAAGAACTTAATCACACAAGTAGCTGCACCGAAGAGGTTCATTTTCAATTTTGATGGGTTGCCACCATATACTGCTAGGTGTCACTGGTGGATTTTGGGAGCAATTAGAATGATTTAGATGATCGATCATTCTAGTTGTCTGAATCAGAAGAGTTCTGATCCATCGAAAGGAGTTTCGATGATGTCAATGATGGAGATCATGACATATCCCATTACCATACAGAACTGAACCTAACTGGGTCACACAAACAAGGGTTTGGATCTGGATATCATCAATTGGACTAATCCAGTTCAATTGATTTGAATAAGATTCAATTAGGTTCAAGAAAATCGTGCTAGCACACGATTGAGCCTAACGTTCTCCTTTTTCTATCATAAAAGTTGTCTCGACTGAGCCAAATGAGTTTGTGCTCACTCAGGTACCTTTACCTGGTCTGACTAGAGCTTGTCCAAGTCAGAAAAGGATTATCTTAATTTATAAGATAAATTTGAGATAACATCTGTCATTTTCCGTCACCTGCTAATTCTTGTATTTTGACTTGGTCAAACGTTGACCTTTGACCCTTGGACATCTGCCCATGTGTCATGCACTTATTGAAGAGCAGATAGGAGCTTGTCCCCTCTCTGAAAATTGGAAAGAAGGGGGCACACGCCATCCTAGGCGTGCGCCCATGGATAGGGATGCCTGGAGTCCCATACGGATGGGACTCCAGGTTGCTTCTTGGATTCAAACTAGGTGACCCTCACCTATAGACTTTGACCAGTCTTAGGCGCCACCTTAGGATGAATCTGTGGGTCTCTCATCTGATTGGATCAGGTGATGTCATCCCACCAATCAAATTTAGATCTGATTAAACGAAGCAACGTGATTAGCCGAGATGATGTGGCACTGCGTGGCATAGCAGAGTCTATATAAAGACCTGTCTGCGCCCAACTTTTAGAGAGCTTTCTCCTAGCCACGCCCCAAGGCTACCCCTCTCCCTCCTCCATGCCACCTTTCTGATCCTCTCTCTCCTCTCCACGCCCAAGGAAGTTGGGCCTTCAGATTAGTACGATTCAGGCAAGAAAAGGATGACGAGAAAGGAAGAAGACAGTACTGCTGCAGAGACGACTGCTGATCTTCGAAAGGAGTTTCGAAGATCCTCCAAATCAGATTCAGATCTGATTTTTAGAGAAAAGAAAAAGAAGAAAGATCTCCAGATCCAGTCCGAGTGGATACCGATAAAGGCCAGGCACTTGCGTGGCTAGATCCAGAACCTCAGGCAATCAGCAAGATCATCAATAGATAATTGGATTATCCATATCAAGGTAAAACTAATTTAGATTTAATTTAATTTAATTTTCTTATTTATCAGATCATAAAATCAGATCTGAAAAATGTCAGATCTGATTAGGATATAAGAGAAAATTTTTGAAATATGCCTCTCAATCCAATCAGATCTGAACGAACCTGACCCCGAAAAATCAGGATTTTTCCTTCAACTAGTATTAGAGCCAGGTTCTTATAAAATTTATTTAGATCTGATTTAATCTTATAAATTAGTGATTTCAGATATCACATGAGATGTAATTAGATCTGAAATCAGAAAATTAAAAAATTAAAATTAATTAATCTTAGATCTAATATGTATGAGATACATAACTAGACTAGGAATAAAATTGTTCTATGTGTAGTCTAGTATAATCACAATTTTTATTTGATTAAATATGATTTTTTGATCTATTTATTTACTATTTCTTGATCTTATAAATATTATAATCAGATCTGAAAATAGAAAATAAATTTAATTTAATTTATTCATATAAGATATGTAGTTGCATGTTTAGACTAGTTGTAGAATAGTTCTACAAATAGGTCTAGATTAAATTTTATTTGATGAGATCAAATTTCAATTTAATTTTTCAGATGATTATGAGAGAATTTAGATCTGAAAAACATGCATGCATGATACATGAGATGTATGCAAAACATGTTTTAATTAGATCAATTTCCTTATATGAGATATATGCTTAGATCTAATTAGTTTTTGTAGATTAGTTGTATTTCTGATTAAGGCGTCCCCTTGGCCGTCCGGTCATAAGAACAAAGTAGAATTTAAAGACCCTCTCCTCTCATTCGATGGGATGTTCTTATGATGTGTAGGGATGCTGCGCATTTGTCCTTAATCAGAAATTGAAAACTTACTTTCTGCAAAACCCTAGATCCTGAAACCCTAGGATCTTATTTGCATGTTTTGTTTTTGAACTCTAAACTTAATTAAGAATTAAGATTATGAAACATATTAGGTCTAAAATTGAGAATTTTCAGATCTAAGACATGTTCATAAAATTGGGTTCGGGCTTAGGTAGCTCAATTAGGTCTAGCGGTTGATCAAACCGAATCAAGAGTTGGTTAGATGGGATCAACAATGCTTAAATTGACCAGCCTAATAGGATTAAGTCTGGGTCAAGATCGAGTCACGTGAGTGACCGATCAAGCTAAGACCTAATTAGGCTCAGTGATTAGAGTCTGGATTGTAGGCTAACACGATTGGTTCTGGCTCAACAATTTGATGTCTAAGGTAAGTTTGGCAGATACGACCGACTGATTTTTAATTGGGAGCTATTCGACTCGAATGCGTTCTTATCGAGTTAATGGCATATCCCTTCCACCGGTCTCACTTACCCAGCCATGTTTGTTGACTCAGTTCTAATCTGAGGTGGTCAATAATCCGAGCTAACCCATGCACTAGGTTAGTCATAATGGTTATGACTATGTCAAGTCTAGTTTAATGAGACCTAAATCAAATCTCCCTAAAAAAAGATTAAGTCTAAGATCTTCCACCATTGTAGATGTGCGGGCCCTTCTTGGGGTTGATTGTTCTCGGCTGGTTACAGTGGCTCAGTTGCATCGAGAAGATGCAACCATGTCTATTAGGCATTGGACGCTACAAGCTGGAGGATGGATTGGGCTCAATATTCCGAATACGGTGAGAGACTCAATTAGAAATTCAATCTGTGCAAATGGTGGGTCTGACTTAACTAAGGAGTGGATCAATATTCCAGACACGATGAGATTCATGAATTAGAGACCAAGATTGGGTGCATCATGATTAAAGAATCATTGAACAAGAGTTGTTCACTCATTGGCTAACCCAGAACCAATAACTGTTAGGTGAGGTGATGAGTAAGTCGGTGGGACTGCACCACCCACTAGAAATCAGTAATCGTGGAGATTTTCGCATCTCTATAGAGGGAGTGTAGGGATCCGAGAAAATAGTGAGAGCTAATTTATTTAAAAATAAAATTCCTAAATAAATTTGTTAAGTCTTAATTACAGTATCTAACTAGAAACTTTGACTCTCTATAGGAAAATGTCCGCATCCAACCCACTAGCACGAATCCTGGACACCCATAGACTGACCGGACCAAATTATAAGGATTGGCTCCGAAACTTCAAAATCGTTTTGGGTTCCGAGAAGTTAACTCATGTACTAGACCAGGACCCTCCCACCTTACCAGCTCGTCCATCCGCTGAGCAGAGAGCATCTCTGGATAAGTGGACAGACGATGATAACAAGGCCAGATACTACATGTTGGGCTCGATGTCTGATGAACTTCAGCGCCAACATGAAGATATCAGGACTGCTCGCCAAATATTGGCCCACCTACAGGAGATGTTTGGTGAACAGAGTCGCGCAGCCAAGTATCAAGTCACTAAACGACTGTTCAAGGCTAAGATACGTGATGGGCAGTCAATCCAAGATCATTGTCTGATGATGATCAAGGACATGGAAGAGCTTGAGAAGCTCGGAGTAAGGTTGGACTTAGATCTGCAGAATGATATAATTCTGCAATCCTTGACTGATGCGTACAGACAGTTCATCATGAACTACTATATGCATAAACTTCAAAACTCCTTGTCCGAACTTATGAACATGTTGGTTACCGCTAAGCTTTTCATGAAAGGTTCTAAAGGCTCAGTACTTGCTATGGAACGGACTTCTTCCAAGAGAAAGTCTTTTGGAAAGAAGAAGTCTGCGAAAAGGCAGGTGGAAGGAGGAAAGAAGAAAAAGGCAGAGCTGAAGAAGAAGGCCGCTGACAAAGGAAAGTGTTTCCATTGCAACAATGACAGCCACTGAAAGCGGAACTGCCCTACTTACCTGGCCACCCTAAAGGAGGCGGGTCCTTCTGGAGGTATGCTCGTTATTGAGTCTAACCTTATGGTTTCTTCTGCATCCAGTTGGATGCTTGACTCTAGTTCTAGTGCTCACTTGTGCTCTTCCATGTAAGATCTTGAGGATAGCAGGAGGCTGAGGGATGGTGAGATGATCCTGCGCATCGAAAATAGAGCAAGAGTTGCTGCTATGGCCGTGGGAACATACCCTCTTCGACTACCATCTGATTTAGACAGTATTAAAAGACTGTTATTATGTGCCTGCAGCAAGCAGGAATTTGATTTCTGTTTCTTGCCTTGCATTAGAAGGCTATGTAATTAGTTTTCTTAAGGACCATTGTAACATTCTTTATGAAAGAAATAAAATTGCAAGTGGTTTCCTTATTAACAGTCTTTATCAGTTACATGTTGATGTATCTATTTTTAATTTTAAGCAAAATGTAAATGCTATAAAATCAAAACGAGCTAGGGATAGTCCAAACGATAGGTATCTATAGCACCTAAGATTAGGTCATATAGCAGAAGATAGGATTAACAAATTGAAAAAAATCGAGCTATTGAGTCCGTTGACTTTCGAGTCATATCCAATTTGTGAATCCTGTCTTCATGGCAAAATGACTAAGCTCCCTTTTATAGGATATGGGGAAAGGGCCACGAATCTTCTTGCCCTAGCACATACTGATGTATGCGGGCCATGTGATGTGCCGGCTA